>BQNB010097882.1:0-25283 GCA_026074375.1 Tanacetum coccineum | reverse complement strand
ACCGAAACCGGCACTTATTCGGTTTCGTCGGTTCGGTTCGGTTCAAACACGACACTTATTCGGTTCGAACTAACTAAACCGAACCGACCCGACCTTATGTTCGGTTTCGGTTTCTATAGTTTATAGTCGGTTCGGTTCTCGGTTGGCATTTTACCCTGATTCGGTTTCGGTTCATTTTCGGTTTTTGTTGGTTCGGGTCAGTTCCGAACCGATGCTCGTGCGTGCAAGGGCATTCTAACTATAAATAATACATCTTCATATTTAGGGTGTTTTTATATATTTAGGGTTTTTTTAGGGTACCTTTTATTTGTAGCTTTGATATTTTTAATAAATGACCACAGCATCAGCGGGACGGCTCAAGGGTAAGCACGGGACCACCAAACACAGGATCCTTAGAACGGACCACGCAAGCGGAGAACAAGGTGAAGGGTCAACTCCTTTTGAATGCTATAATCAGCGAGAGTACGGCCATCTTCCAACTGCTTCCCGGCAAAGATCAACCTCTGCTGGTCTGGTGGGATCCCCTCTTTATCCTGAATCTTTGCCTTCACATTATCAGTCGTATCTGAGCTTTCAACCTCCAAAGTTATAGTCTTTCCGGTCAACGTCTTTACAAAAATCTGCATTCCACCCCTCAACCTTAGCACAAGATGAAGAGTCGACTCCTTCTGAATATTGTAATCAGCAAAAGTGTACGACCATCTTCCAACTGCTTTCCGGCAAAGATCAACCTTTGCTGATCAGGCGGGATCCCTTCTTTATCCTGGATCTTGGCCTTGACATTATCGATTGTGTCCGAACTCTCCACCTCCAAAGTGATGGTCTTTCCGGTCAATGTCTTCACAAAGATCTGCATTCCTCCTCTTAACCTCAAAACCAGATGAAGGGTCGACTCTTTCTGGATATTGTAGTCAGCTAAGGTACGACAAGGATCACCTTTGCCACATTCAGATCATCTTTTGAATTTGAATTTTAGGTATGGGTCAGGCTTGTCCCCATGTGGAAGCGCTGGTGGGTTTGAGGGGTCACACCTTGGTGACCGTGGTGCAATTTATGGTGGAACGGGCGGTGATCCTGATGCAAGCTATGATAGAACAACTGGTGATAGAGAGGCGCGGTTAGGTGTCAGTTATGGTGGCCATGGTGCAAGCTATGATAGAACAAGCAGTGATGGAGAGGCCTGGTTACGTGATAGATATGCTGATCATGGTGCAAGCTATGATAGAACAATAAGTGATCGAGATGCAGTTGCTATCCGAAACTGTTTCTCAGCCCTCCACGCAGCTACCAGTCAGCTAGCCATTTAATTTCTTCACTTTAAGACCGAGATATGACCGGAAACACATGACTGAAGACGAAGAGCTCTCTACGGGCCAGATGAGTGACGGCAGTAGGCATCACTGACGCAACAGTTTACTGACAAGAATAAACTGTGAGTTCGCCCGAACAAATAAATGGCGTTTTCCTCCACTGATCGGCAACGTCAACGTGCAAGATGACTGAATGCATGTGTGTTTTGAAATGATTTTGAAACAAAAAAAGGAGTCACTTTCCCTTGGCGAAACAATTCACATTTGAGCAATGGGGAATGGTGCCGTATTTGTCTGGATAGCGTAGTGACGCCAAACATCATACGGTGAGGCTCGACGTTAATTTTAACGATTCTCGTAGAGGCGGTGCCGTAGCAGTTTCAATGGCCAGGAAACATCATATGGTGTGAGTGGTTTTGTTGTAGAAGAAAACAATGCATGGTGTATCTCATTTAAAGTGATAGGGTATGGGCGTATGGCAGCTGGCATCCGATAAAAGAAATATATTTTTTTTATTTGAATTAATCTACCATTATTCATATCTACCAATTTATTACTATAACTTGATACTCATTTTTACCAACTAATATTATAAGTTACACATTGGCAACTAACTCTACATGATACATATTTTCTCTCGACGCTAAATGGATACTCGAACCTTCATGGGCTGTGCGTATGCATGGCCCGAAACTTCCCTAGTGTTATATAGAAAGTGTTACTGTTTTATAAGACATAATGCAAACTAACAATCTAAACATTCAAAACGTGGGCAATTTAACATACTTACTCACCTAAATGCTTTTTTCTTCTTAGAAAAATATGTGCACACATGTATATAATTGTTATCAAGACAAACCATTGGGCCCCAAAAAATTTTGGGGCCCTGGGCAATCTGCCAACCTCTCACAATCGATGATAAAAGATAACATCGACAGTTTCACTGATAGTAGAGCACCTGAAGATAATTAAATTCCTAACTCCAAAGTCAGTCAAAATGTTTTTTAGTGACGGCAAGAATTATAATGCAGTTCAAAGCCAAGAATATCCAAGAAACAACCACATAATAATAGTTCTAATTATCCTTATAAGACAAACGTTTCTACACTAGATGACTAACAACTCTTATCCTAACAGATATGATACGGCTTTCACATCCTCTTAGACAAGCTTAATCTAGCATCATTTCTCCCACAGCATCAAGTTATAAGGCAACCAAGTACATCATCGGTCAGCAGGACACCATATCATTATGGACTAGTATGTAATTACAAGGTGGGAATAGTAGAGTGTGTTTGGCTATAACTTCTATAAATCAGTGGCATGGCTGGTGTATTGCATGTTGAAGATGTATCATGCAAGTCCTAAGTGTATGGTTCAAGGTTTCAAAAAGCAAAAATGACCATACCCTGATTTCTCATGTACCCTACAGAAGCAGCTCATCAATCACTTGATTATTTACACTACTATTATGCATGCCTCAACTTTCAAGGTCGTCTTCGATAAGTTGTGCTTATGGATATGTTTTCTCTGCAAAATTAGACTTTGTACATTGAAACAACATAATTAATTTGTTCCTTTTGCTTAAACATTTCTCTCATTTGTTGTATTATACAAAAGCTACTTCTATGCTAATCGCCAAATCAAGATATTTGTCTGCATTCCACTCTTTATTCTTCAATTCTTCAATATAGGAATATGTATGACATCATAATCAAAGCTCTATCGTACCACTGTGGAGAATGCCTTCACTCAATATCAAGAATCTATGAGATTAACTATGACAATAGCCATATTATAATTAACATTATGAAAGTAGCAATCTCGGATTCACTTGTGCTTAGCGAGGCTAAAGGCTGAAACAATGGCTCTAAGAGATATAGGACTTCAAATGGAACGTTAGGCTGTGGCCCAACCCTCTTTATGTATGTCCTCTCTTTTTGTCATCCTCATTTGGCATGCCCCTCTCAACCCAGCTGCCGTCTTCGAGATTCTAGGCTACAGCTGGCTTCACTTGCTCTCTCAAGTGATAGTTTTCAAGGAGGATTCTTGTTTTCTTCTCATTTTACTGGACAATTATTCAAAGGACCCACTCAAATTTTCAACTTCAGGACTCGAGAACTGTCGCATTCTAGTAGTTTTCAATGTTCTCAGTAGCCTTCATTGGTGTTCAAGATTCATTTCAATTTTAATCCGTATTGTTGCAACAGTGAAAAAGCATATTATGATGTCATATCAAATATTTTAACATACATTTCAATTTGTTTGTTTCCAACAAGTTAATTCACAATTATGTTTTAGTAAGCTATGGAGTATCACATGTTAGTAATAAGAATAGGTACAATAGCATCCAATTGATATGACTAGAAAAGCACAGCAACAAAAGCAGAGAAAGTTGGTGGTTCAGAGTAGAAGATCTCAATATTTTCCAATGATGGAAAGAGTATAGTCTGGTTTGGTACTTTTGATAGTTCCGAGATGTGTGTACAGGTCAAAAGAGGAAAAATGAAAAATAAATACACGCCTGTGATTGGTTCTCCTCATCTTAGAAAGTAGAAACTAGGTAGGGTATATAACTTAAGCTTATTAATATAGTGAATAGATAGTATAGATAAGATATCATCCCACTGAGCACTGACTGTCCTAAATCTTAAATCCTTATTGAGTTAAGTTACGTGTCTATATCCTCTTCAATCATAGCTACTAGGACTGCATGACTTCAGGTGTGTTTCTGTGTATTCCTAAGGATATTGAAGATCAAAGATACCCACCTTTAAGGTGTGACATTTGTGCACAAAATGATCTAGGCTTGCAGCATAGTTGATGTTCTATGTAGAAGATCCATTATTAGAAAATTTTACTATCACATATTAGATGATCCTCCTGATAGCATACGTGGAAAAAAAAGATCCTTATGATAGCACATTTTATGTGAGAACAGGAAGACTTAAACGCTAAACAAGGTGCTTAAAGCAAACGGTAAGCATCTGTTTCCAAAGCACATGGAAGATACACTAGTCAAATCATATTAACAGCTAAAAGATATTCCCTACACAATGGCATACTACGCATAATCTAAGTAGTTAATGGACGTCCAAGACAGAAAAGCTACAACAAATAGTACACATGCAATCCATCGTGAGTAGTTGAGTTAAAAACGAGTTGAATATACATACATGATCCTCACTATGCGTGTAAGTTGCTTCCAAGTTTCCGCTGTCTGTAGCCGCCCACACCTGCAGGGGTAAGCAGAATATGCAATCATCAATAAAGAGTATGACCATGAACCTTCTTCATAGACTCATAAAGTGATGGCGCCAATAACAACAATGGGATCAACATACCTTTATTGTTTTGTCCAGTGAGCATGATAAAAGAAACTGATCCCAGCAAAGAACCGACATCACAACAGAAGTATGGCCTGTCAAGGTCTGTAGACACTGCAAATTCTCAAGATTCCAGACCTGAAAGCAAGTTATGCCGTTCAGAGTCGGTGCGTAAAATTTCAAAAAATGCCCGGGTTAGTATCTAGCAAACTAATTTACGCAACTTATAAACGGCCCAAACAGATCATATCTGAAAGGGTGGGACGGGTTAGATGACGCCCAAGATCTAATTTTAACGGGATACAACCTTCTAAATCGTCTACTTCAAATATCTAGACTAATATTGTTTTTGTAATCATAACTAATGCATTAACTGACCATAAAACGTGAACAATAAAATGTGTATTGGTACTCAAATCCAGCACGTCCATTACCCAGGCGGCCCGACCACCCCCATCATGCCATCACCAACACGACCGTCTTTTAAAGACACAAAACATTAACAAAACCATAGCACAATACCATATCAAATCAAAATAAACTCACTCGTATAGAATTGTCCATGGAACCGGAATATAATCTATTAGCTCCAACAACTAGTGTCACAACAGCTGCGGAGTGTCCTTGAAGCGCTGTAACTGGTTCAAAGCAGTTGGTGACTGTATTATACTTCCACGCCAATATATTACTATCTTGCACACCGGCAAAGAGTAATTCATTGCCAACAGCCAGCGAGTAGACTTGCCCAACAGGTCCATTCAGACTCAGCTCAGCAGATGTCTGCACATTCCATGCCTATATTGTTACCCAACACAATCAAACGATCAGAACATAACGTTGATACTTTAAAAAACATCAGATAACAAACACGATCCTCACCTTAACAAGATTAGGCAAACCAACAAACATCCATGGACCTTCATTTAGCATACACCCCACTTCACCACCCAAATTAATAACCCCTGCACACTACAACAAAACCAACAAAAACCACAATATACAGTTAAACCCCAAATCTCAAAATCCTAACTAACCAAAAGGGTGTTTGGCATTGCTTAATTTTTCTGTTTTTTCTTCTAATCTACTTTTTAAGCAAAAGCAGTTTTATGTTACCCGCTGCTTAATTTGAGGTAAGATAAGCAGATTCTGATAAACCTAAAACCTTCGTAAATAATTCCGTTATACTTTTCCCGCCTATTATCGGTTGTTCGAGCATATTGCATTTATTACAAAATAAGCAAAATCCAAACATCATTTCCTGAGGTGCTAATATTAAATAAAAATATGAACCTGTCCAGATTGGCAATCCCAAACTCTAACCGTCTCGTCTTTACTCCCTGTATAAAGCTTATCAGACCCAACCGGTAACGCAATACCACTAACAACCTATCACATTACAATAACCACATCAGTATCAAAACATCCAAAAAGTAACGAAATTTAACAAAATGTATACCTTCTGATGGCCTTCAAGCTGCGTCAACATCGCAAAACAACTCCCGGTACACCACGAATGCAAAAACTTACACTGATCACCAAAACTACACGTCCCGTTCACCCAATACTTACACACCCTATCATTCTTAACCACAACTCTACTACTCCCACTCCCACTCCCATTACCCGCGCCTCGCCCGGGGCGTCCCCACGTATTCGACCCGCTAACATACGAACTCCCCCCTCTTCGCACATTACTAACACGATGATCCTCGGTAGCGAAACCGTTATTATACGGTCTTTTCGATGACGCGCCGGTGCCGTTATTAAGCGATATCTCGTGATGTAAAAAGGTGCAATTAGGTCTAGTACAATTACCAGCTCTCCAATGATAACATACTTTCTGGTTATTACTATTATTATTATTATTATGATTATTATGATTCCTGTTATCTGATGAGGGTCCTAATCGATTGAAAACACGTTTTCCTCTATCATAATCCATTTTTTAACCTAATTTGTAAACTAAACGGTAAAAATTGGGGGTTTTTTTATGGGAGTGAAATTGGAGTGATGGAGATTGTGAATTTGGGGGTTATTTATGGTGATTTGTTAAGGTTTTGAAGGATGGAGTTATGAGCCCTAATTTATGGATTTGGGGATAATTGGATTTGTTATGGTGAGATTGAAGGTATTTATAGGGTGTGATTTGAACCGTTTGATTTGTTGTTAAGTTGCGTTAGATGTACGGTCGGTGTGAGGAGTCGGCTTTATATAAGTTAGTTTAGGATTGGATTTGGTGTGGCATATTCTTATGTTTTTGAAGTGTGAACGAATTTTGATTATTGGTCCGTTTGGTTTGAGGGGTTGGCTTGGGTTTTGGATTTTGAAATTACTCTATAATACAATTCACAAATGGTCGGTGCTGCTTTGGGCTGACTTTTATTTCGTGGGCTTACTCTGGCCCATGTATTTGTCATCTATTTTGGGGCCTGGTATTTTGTTATCTGGTTTTCTTCTTTATATTATAAGCCTTCCTTTCAAAAGGAAGAGTTCATGATGATACTGAAGAACATAGGTGGATTCTTACGATTATTGATGATTTTCATGTATTTTTTATTTTATTTTTAAAAGGCGTGCACGTATATTTTTTGTGGTTCTGTCAGTTCTCGCACTAAGATTGGTTCTGAAAAGAAAGTCCCCCTATATATATATATATATATATATATATATATAATAAAACAAAAACTTTTTGAAACTTCTCCCAACTACTAAATTACGTCACTTAATATGTCATCAATGACGTCATTAATGACGTTACTAAATCCATCCGTATATTCACTTCTTTAGTTTACTCCTATTTACAATTATAGTCCTTTTTTTTATTATACTTATTTAATTTAGCCATACCAGCTTTGTGTACACTCAAAGGAAAGTTGCTTTTCATATCAAATACATCTGGTGATACCAAATCAATAATTATTTTCAAGTGTTAATACATCTGGTGATATCAATTGTTTAAGGTAATGTATTGACTGTTTATTGGTATTGATTATATTCTGACTCATTTGTTTCAATCTTGATTTTTAATTTGAACAAACCCTAATTTTCTATTTAACCCAAATTACAAATCAGTTGAATCTATTGGTTATTTGAATCATTCCAGACGATAACCTTGTGACCTGTAATTGTATTAATTTGATTCAAAATGTTATAGTTCTTATAAAAAATGTTAGATAAATGTATGGTTAGCTGAAATTGGTACTGCTTTTTTTTAATTGCCTTTTCTTTTATTAGTGTTTGACTAAATTTAGATAAAAGTTCCATCTTTGCAGCTAAAATATCAATTTGAATTTTAAACTTTTTGGGTAATGGATCTAACTAACTTTTCAGTATATTTTGTATGTTGGATTGCCTGTACATTTAACTCACATGTAAATCGGAAACTACCCTCTACTTATTTTGTTTACTTTTTTTATCATTTGTAAACATACCTTCATTTGTGCCTTTTTTGTTGCAAAGTTGCATACAGAGATATGAAGTTCAAATCAAAACTCAATCCATCCAGTAAACTTTTATCCATAATGATGAATTTCAATTCGAAATTCGAATTTGTGGTTATCCTTTCAGTCAGGTAACATTTTTCATCTATAAAAAGACCCTTTACATCATTTCACATTCACAACTCAGTTTCCCCTTATCTGCTCACATTTTAGTTATCCAGTTTTCATGACAGGCACTAGCAACTTGGTTCCTGAACTCAATCCAGTCAAGGCAGGCACTAGCAACTTGCTTACTGAACTCACCCCATTCAAGGATGACTGGCATATCAAAGTTAGGATAATAAAACTTTGGAAATTACCTTCTTACAAGAATCCAATGGAAACATTCAGGATTGAGTTGATTCTTCTTGATGAGGAGGTATATGTATTTTGATTTTATTTTATATTGTCTAACCTTTTATTCTTTCCTGATACTTATATATACATGTGTAATTTCAGGGCAATAAAATTCAAGCAACAGTAAAAAATACTTGTGTCAAGAATCATGAGAAGAGTTTGGGCCAAGACATGTGTCTCTACATCTCTGAATTTGGAGTTACTGACAATGATGCAAAGGATACTTTTGTTGTAAAACATCCTTATAAAATCAATTTTTATAGGACAACAAGAGTTAAGAAGTGTGATGATTTCTCTGGTCCTGTCTATGGGTTTAATTTCAAACCCTTTACCGACTTGCTTCAAGAGAAAAAAGACTCTACTTTTGCTTATGGTTTGTGATTAATCGTACTTTACATTTTTCATTTTCAAAAGTATGTTATTAATTATGGTTTACATGATACAGATTTGATTGGTGACATAACATCGTGTGGGAAGATTGAAACACAGGAGGAAAAAGGAGGGAAACTGAAGCGATTCATCCGAATTGAAATGCAAGACACCATGTAAATACAAACTGTCATTTAATATATACATATTGTGGTGATTGCAATTTTTTTTGTAATGTATCTCTAATATTCCAGGGGAAATAAACTCCAAAATGTCACGTTGTGGGGAGCTTATGCTGACCAACTGGATGAATACATGGGTGACAGAAGTGCTTTGGGACATGTTGTTCTCATCATTCAGTTTGCTAAACACAAGATCTATAGAGGTGGCATGTCTCATATAATCCTATTTTGATTTTGATATACATTCCATCTAATATGTCTACGGACTCTTTGACTAAAATTTTATGTATACAACTCTCTCAGAAAAGCCAAACGTAAGCAACATGTTCAATGCTACCAATTTATTCATCAATGCAGACATTCCAGAGATCAACAGTTTTAAGAAGACGTTAGTAATCTATACATGCTCCAAGTTTATTGCTTAGTATGATCTATATGCCTATATTTATAAGTACTTTAAAAATGTATTCATCCAGGTTGCTTGAAAACCTGGGAGGTGAAGCGTCAGATCATCAGATCGTCCCGTTGGTCAAATACGACAGATATGATGTCCGTCAAGATTTCTTGGTCAAATTGCAGAAAGTTAACCTAGCTGATATAAGAGACATTGCTGAGGTATGTGGAAATTAACATCCACTATTTATATTGCCATAAAGCCAATCCTTAACCTTATATGCTTTATTTGAAGATCAAGTCAGTCGTTGTTGTCGCAACAATAAAGGTCATCGAACGTGACAACAAGTGGTACTACTTGGCGTGCGGTTCATGTAACAGAATTGTTGACGAAAAGACTGTGGATAAGAAAGACAGTGATTCTGGTGAATTGAAAAAACAGGTGGTGTTTGTTTGTTCAAACAAAGAATGTGGTGAAGTAACTAATGTCCGTTATAAGTAAGTTGACAAATTACAAATTTAACATTTTCTTATAAGTTATCATACCTAATTTGAATATTTATCTTTAAACAGTTACAAGATTCAAATTCGTGTGCTGGACAAATCAGGTTCGGTTTCTCTGACTTTATTTGACAGGGTAGCTTCTAAGCTACTAAACCGTACCGCAGAAGAATTCATTCGAGAAATGAGAAAGGTAAAATATGACACTAACTACGTAACTTTTTCTATATATAACATCACAAATTCATTAGATGTTTTCTTTTTAATAAACAGAACGGAGACATGGACCACTTTCCTGAGCACTTCAATATCTTGCTAGGATGTACTTACGCCTTTAAAGTGGACATAACCAAATATTGTCTTGACAATCACAAGTTTGTTTACCCTGTTGCAACTTTTACCGATGATGGTAGTATCATTGAAGAGTTGGAAGCTATGCAGTCTACTGAAGAGGTATACCCTTATTTAACTTTTATCTTTACAATGGAAAAACTTTCAACAACATCCAACTTTGACAATTGTCTTTTTATAATGTATCAGCAACTTCCATCCAACTCGGAACAGCCTTTGTCTTCATTCCTGTCACCACCTACAATGGGAAAGTTAAAGGTGCTCACTAAAAACATTTGGAATCATTCTACCTGTTGTTTTACTTTATTATTTTTGTTTTCATAACCGTTTATGTTGATTTGTTAGGGTGCTTTGTCTGGTCCTGAAGAATCTAGCTCTTTCGGTTATCAAGAAAGCAATGAAACCCCTCCATTGAAGAGAAGCGTGGAAGTCATTGATGTTGAAGACATTTCAGATTTGTCCTCTAACAAAAAACAGTTGGTCGTGCCAAAGAAGGAAAATGAGTGATTTGAAGAATCATAAATTTTGCTTTCTTTTAGAATAATCTCCTGAATAAAATAGCATATTTCTTATGTGCTGGACATCTTATTAGATGTGTTTGTTTGAGGATTTCATTTCTTAGGTGGTTTGTTTTGGGCATATGCTGTTATGCTGACTTTTATTTGGATTATTTGCTTTCTTGTGTGAACCATTAAATGTTTCATTGATACTTCTGAAATTTGGTATCAACTATCATTGGATGTTTGTTTATTCTTTTTTAAAATGTATTATGATTGTTTATTATCATTATTTATTATGATCACCCCTAATCCCAGATGCCATTTACCAAGTCATCTTCGAATAGACATCCAAAGGTATGTACATCAGTACATCTCTATTTTCGCTTTATAGCATATCTAATCTTTATAGTAACTACTCTTATTTTGTTTCAGGTTATAACAGGAGGTTTATCATAACTGTTGGTCATCAGGTTACAGAATTTCAATGAGGTCCACACATGATGATTAAATGATGCAACAATGTTCAAACTTCACGACGATGACACCTGGAAGACATAATGCATTGTGATATATTTACTATACTTATTTATTCAAGAATGTAAATGTGTCTATCAAGTTTTTAATGTTACACCAATTTGCTAAATATTTTCCCTCACATTAGCGGCATCACTTTGGACAGATTCTTATCCGATCACAGACCGATTCTTCTTCGAGAGTCGGCCCATGATTATGGTCCGGTTCCCTTTCGATTCTTTCACCATTGGATTCATCTCGAGGGCTTTAATGATTTCGTCACTTCAACTTGGAATTCTGCCCCTTCTGTTGACTCTAATGGAATGCGTAACTTGGCGGGTAAATTGAAATTCCTTAAAGCTCACATCAAGATTTGGATTAAAGATAACAAAAGTGAAACAGTTTCTACTATTGCAAATCTTAAGAAGGAGTTGAACCAGTTAGATGCGGTTATTGACAAAGGTACAGGTACTGAGGTAGAAGCGGAAAAAAGAATGGAGGTGTTGGCTGCTCTTCGTAACATTGATCATATTCATTCCATGGATTTGGCTCAAAAGGCCAAGATCAAATGGTCAATCGAAGGCGATGAAAACTCAAATTTTTTCCACGGAATTTTGAATAAAAAACGTAATCAAATGAACATCAGGGGTATTACGATTGATGGCGTTTGGAAGGAGCAGCCTAATGATGTCAAACAAGAATTTCTTTCTCATTTTCAGGATAGATTCGCTAAACCTTCGGAGAGGCGTGCTAATATTGATATGAGATTTCCGAAAACTATTTCTGAAGATCAAAGTCAGGACCTCGAGCGAGAAGTTTCTAAACAGGAGATTAAAACGGCTGTTTGGGGCTGTGGCACAGACAAATCCCCGGGCCCTGACGGGTTTTCTTTTGGCTTTTATGGAAAAGAAAGACAAAAAAATAAAAGATATAAAATTCTGAAAAAAAATAAAATAAATAAAGAAAAAGTTCACAATTCTAAAAATATAAAAAATGCCACCAAAAGTTACTTTAATAAAAAGGTAAATTAAACTAATTAAAATTAGAACCTAATTTATAATTATTAAATTAAATAAACTAACCAGATAAACAGCTGTCAATTATAGGACAACATGAAAGGAAGGGACTAACAGTGAAAGGACACAAGGACTAACGGGGAAACAACAAACTGACAAGGGGGACTAACAATTATAACTATAAAAGACAAAATTACACAAACAGTCCCTGAGTTGGACCCCGATTACAAGGCAAGTACAAACAGCTTATTATCAAAAAGCTATAAAAGAAAACTTGTTAAGGGGCTCAAGGGGAGTCTTTTTTGTAAAAGCACTTATGCTTGAAGCTAACTTAATAAGCTAGAAAAGTGAGCTTTTTGGACTGACAGAAGCTTATTAAGCTTATGAGCTTATTTTTCTTTTCTTTTTGGGATTTAAGCTAACAAAATAAGCTAAAACTTATGGGAAACAGTTAATAGGGAGAGGGGAGTCCTAAATAAGCTAAGGTTTCTAGAATAAGCCCTAAAATAAGCTGGAGATGACTTAAGCTATAATGACAGTTTTAAAAAGAAAACAGAAAAGGCCTACTTTTGAGCTTATATTAAGTTAATCTAATAAGCAATCTAAATTAAATAAGCTGCTAAACCTACTAGAACTACCTATAAGCTATAAGGAAAAACACTAAGAACCTAGGGCTTAGTATTAAATAAGCTAGAAAAGTGGGGCTGAATTATGGTGCTCAGCACCAGGGGAAATGCAACAGTGGCCTAGGGGCTTATTCAGCTTAACTCAATAAGCTCATAAGAGCTTTTTACCCAAAATAAAACCTAAACAGATTGAAAAGACATGTATTTAAGCTTATTTCCAAAATTTGAGTTATTAAGGTTGAGTTAAACATGCTGGTTTTGGGGCTTGAAGTTGGCTGTTTTTCACAAATACACATGCACACTTGGCTATTACTTGGTCAATTTAATAATGACAGAACAAAGGGACTTTTTAAAAGGTTATTGGTGACTAGAATAAGCACTAGTAAGGTATGCTTAAGCTGTTTAAACAGCTTAAGCTTTTTAGCACACCTTTTGGTTTATAAAACTTTAACAGAAAATCAAGGGCCTTAAAAACTTATTTTTTACTAAAAACTTTTGATTAAATTACACTAATGAGTCCCACACACTCAGCCAAGATTGGCTGAGTGCACTTGACCCATGCCAATCCCATATTGACCCATTTTCAAGTGTAAACCAAACACCCCCTTATTTTATAAAAAAAAGGGTTGTAAACTGTTTTTTGGTAAACGTAAGGCTGAGAGAATTGATTATAAGTATTGTTTTAACAACTTAAGCACATTTTCATATAAAATAAACAGAATTAAAGAACAATTATGAGGCTTGAAATTTCGACAATGGCTACTTGGAATATTTTCAAAGAAAAACCTTTAAACTTTCATTAATATTAAAGAAGTTACAACATAAACTTTTGAAATAGGACAGAATTATAAATATTGCTAAAAAGACTTAATAAAAATTACACTAAAAGTAAAAACAGGGTGTGGTTCTTCGGCTTGGTTTCTTTTCTTTTATACAAGTCTCTCAGCCTTCCTTGGTCTTCTCAATGTGTTAGTTGTGTGTGTAGAAAGTCTTCACACACTTCTCAGCCCTTGGATTGCAATGTGCTACCTTATAACTCATCTTAGCCATAGATGGGGTCTCGGGTTGTGTAAGATTGCCAGGGTGGAGGTTATAAGGGTTATGGGGAGGTGGGAACGGGTAGGGGGTTAGCTGTGAGTGTACTAGGGAGGTGGTTTGGGAGTGAAACCGTGGGAAAGGGAGGTGGTATGGTATGGCGGGAAGGTGGGAAAGGTACAGTGTTGGCTGGCAGGTTTAAACATAAACTATGGGGAAGACACAAAAACAACCCCTCATCTTTCTTTTCTTTTCATTTCTCTTTTAAGCCCAAGTTAGTTATAAATAGTTTGGAAGGTGACACATATGGTCCCTGCGTTTGTATAACAAAAGAATAAAGAGGGTTTTGGTAAATTGCAAAAATGGCCCTTGGCTTTTAAAATTGTAAAAGAAATGCCAATTGGCAGTTTTAGTCCCTGGACTCTTTTTAGCTCTTTTTCTTTATAAAATACTTTTGAAAATAACACAACAAGTCCCTATGGTTTTGTAAAAAGGTTATGAGGCTTGGGTTTTGTGTTTGGGCTTGTATTGGGCCCACTGGGTTTGGGTTTGGGCCCAATAAGGTACAGGTTTGGTTATTGGGCTTTTTCAAGCCCAATAAGGTTATGAAGTGGGTTTTGTGTGTACAATGGCTGAGATTGGCTGTAACTGGGCTAGGATTGGGCCTTCAAAGTCTTCACAGTCTTTGTCAATTGCACACAAATGGGCTGTTGAAATTGATTGAGGGCCCATTTGGTCTTCACAGTCTTCATAGTTATACTATTGGGCTTTCCCGGCCCATCAGATGGGTTAAGATTGCATCCAATAGTATTCTTCAGTTCCGGCTCCGGTTTGACTGCTGATTCTTCTGTATTGACTCTGACTTTGACATTTTTGGACTTTGGCCTTGATTTTGCACAGTCTTTTCCATTCCATGCTCAGTTTTGTCATTTTGGCTTGGTTTTCTGTCTTTTTGTTGATATCCACTTCCTGCACAATACAAATGCAAAACAAACATATATTTGGTAGTTTTTGTCTGTTTTTGGTCATTTAAGCTCGTTTTTAGAGGTAAAAGATATGTGTAATTAAGCACTTATCAAATCCCTACTTTTTACTGGTTTTTCCGTTGGGGGAAAATGATACTCAAATGTGTTTTGAAATGTTTTGAATTGATCTATGCGAAATGTGGTTTTGTTTTTGGGACAAGTTATGTGCTTATAACTGCTATGTGAATATTATGTGATGCATGATTGTTTGGATCGGATGGGTACGCCTACCTAGTATTAGAATAATTGTTTGGATCGGAGGGGTACGCCTACCCAGCATTTGTGTGATTATCGGAGCGGATGGGTACGCCTACCTAGGTTTGCGTGTAGTCATGCCCTAATTTTAGTGCTCCAGCTGGTAGGCCCTTTAGGTGAGTAAGTGATATATGGTTATTGATTAGCGGTGATGCTAAGGTTATTTGCATATATTCACTGTCATATAGCACTATTGTCCACTGTTGAAATATTGGCACAGCTTTTGGGTTTAAGGTCAAACCTACGAGCTCACCAACATTATTGTTGACGTTTTCGAGTATCATTTTCAGGTGAAGTGAAAGAAGAGTAGTTTGGTGATTGATATCAGACTTAGAAGTATCCCGAGTAGAATTCGTTTGAAGTCTTGCTTGTTTGTTGTTTTGATTCTAGTTTTTTGATGTTTTGGATTAAGTTTGGATTATGGTCCCCTGTGAGGGCATTAGAATAATTGTAAGAGATTGTGGATTTTTAGTTGCGATTTGGGACATCACTCGAGTTTGTTCGAGGTTAATGGTCTTCATAGCACTTGGAGTTTATGCAATGTAGTTTTCTCTATTTTGTATCTTGTGTTATGATTGATCATTATGTTGCATTCTCGAGTTTCTGCCATTGTCGAGGTGTGACATGACTTGTGGGACTCGTGCATGATCACAGTCCTTAAATCACCATAACTTTTCCTTCGGTATATCCTTCTTGATCATACCTCCTACGTCTTCCTTTTTGAAGTTCTCTGGTTTCTGTGCCTCTATTTAAGCTTCCAGAATTTATTTGGGGAGATTCAAACCAATAGTCATGACTAAGGCTCGAACCCGTAATGGCTTATTCCGTTCTTTACGGCTTAAGGCATCGGCCACTACGTTTGCTTTCCCCGGGGGATAACGTATTTCACAATCGTAATCGTTGAGCAACTCTAACCAACGACGTTGCCTCATGTTCAGCCTTCTTGATCATCGAATGGTGTTGTAAACTCTTTTGTTTCAGTGTGAACACCGTACCTGTGTTCCGTACGTACAATTAGTCGTCTCATTAAATTTTAAGTCGCTAACCAAACTCATACCGATCAAGTTCAATCATGAGTCGTATAATTTTTCTCATGAATTTTGAATTGGCGTGATTGGGTTCCGAGTTGTTAGCAATCTTAGATTCTACAATCTTAGATTTATTACTCGAACCTACTAATTTTATTTGTTTGGGTCTCCTACTATAGACCTTAATCTTTGGTTTTGGTGATTCAACTGAATTAGAAGTTGTTTCCTTAAGATGTACTATTTTCTTGGTAGTAATCCTAGTTAAAGGGCACGAGTTACCAACTATAGTGAAAAGTCTTCCTGTTGGTTTCCACTTATGTCTTACTTCAGTGGACACACCCGTAGGTTTCCAAATATTATGATGTTGGCTTTTCTTAGCAGACTTAGATTTAGATAGCACATTCACATCATTCACAAAATCAAGGAAACACACATCATGATTTGCATCAAACATACATTAATTAACATTTATCTCTCTATTATTAAACTCAGATTAGAATTTAAAATAGCCGTTCACTCCGTTTGTGATGCTTAATATTTGCATCACAAATAGGGTCTTTAACACGATTCTTTTTATTAGGCTTAGATTTGCAAGATCCTATCATTCTTTTTATCGCATGTAGGCTGTGACCTGCAAGTACTAGTATAACACTTCAATCCTATAGATGACAACACAGGTGTGTTAGAATCAGGTGTTTTAGATGACTCTACTTGTTGAATGTTGCTTGAGGATGTGAAAGGTTCAGAAAACCTAACATTCTTGACTGTTCATAGGTGTGACAACAATCAATTTCTCACTAGGTTTATAGGCATTAGGGCATGTGTCTCGAACATAAACAAGTAACTCCTGAATTCGTTTGGCATGCTTACCGGCAAAGTCTAACGCATTATCTAATGGTTGTTTTGCTTTAGCTTGTTCGACTATTCCCCGAAGTATGTCAGCTTGTTCATGAGTGTGCTTAAGATAGTCTATGTGAGCTTTCCTATTATTTAATAACCTAGGTGTTAGAGGTTCTAAGTCTATCTTGAACATGCCTTTTAACTTGAATAGCGGTGGCAATTGGTATTTATGCAGCATTTTCAACAGTTTCTTTCCCTTTTAATTTTCGTAAATCATTTTTCAATTATGTAATCACAAAAACCTTGTCTTGAATTTGACGTTTTAAATCCGCATTTTCCATAGACTTAGAGTTCAATTGAGCAATCAAAGAGTTATCGTGTTCTTTAGAAAGAGCACGTGTATTTTTAATTGAATCAAATTGATCTTTGTAAATCTTTTTCAAATGCTCAATTTCTTTATGTAAACGCTTGTTTTCAGAAAGTAATTTTGCCACACTATGCTCCAATTCAATGTTTATGGTCTTAATTTCATCCATTTCATGTTGACTTTCTCTTCCTTGTCATTTTCTCTCATCGATTTGATATGTTCCTTCAACTTACAGATTGTAGTGTCTTTAGCTTGTAGCTGAGCTTTCAAATCATTATTTTCAAAATATTCAAGAATTTCAAGAGCATTTTGATTATACTTAATGAATCTTTTTGAAAAATTTCTTGATTGAGTTGCATTGTTAACTCAAGTGAAATGCAATGTTTTTTAAGTTGTGAATAACTTTTCGAAAGATCATTATACGCATTTTGTTTGTTCAAAACTCAGCATCAAGATTCAAACACTTATCACAAGATTCACTACTTTGCATTTCCACATTCACATCATCAAAAACAGCAGTAGAATTCATCACACATATTATAACAACTTGAGACATGATTTTTTGTAAGAGTCGATCATTTTTAAGAAAAAGTTCTTTCTTATGAATTTAAAAACACTGTTTGTCTACAAAATACTGTTGAACAGCAGCTTCCATCTGGTTAAAAACTGTTTGTACTTCCGTTACCTCATTTAAAAGATCTTTATCAAAAACATAAAATATGTCTTTTAAGGTCTTTAAAAATGGAATTATTTCATTTAGAAAAACAGTTTTCGTGTGTTCAAACCCTCATTCCCCTTCTGTTATAGCATTGGGTGTAATCCGCTTTTTCACCACAATGTCAAATTGTCCAAGATGGTATTTAAGATTTTTAAGGCTTGTATTAACCAGGCTTACCTTAGGAAGTTCCCGAGGAGCCTCAATTTTGAAAGGTGACGAAGTAGATTCGTCAGTCTTAGGGTGTGAAGTTTGTAACCAGAATGCTTGTTCATCAGACAACTCTTGTTGTGGAACAACATGTTTACCAAAATATTTAGATAATCGATTTAACTCAACATAATTAATTGGAGTTGTATTAACATTCTTTTCTTTTGACATTGGGTCGTTTTGTTTTGCAAGCATTTTGGATCGACTTACTTCTTCCAAAATCCATGTCTCTTCATCATCAATCACAGGACAAGCAACATGCTGACTAGATATAACACTACCATCATACAAGGCCGGCTTAATCCGCTGAGCTTTCTTAAGATAAACGGATTTTGATAACCAAGTGCTTGTTTGTGAGTGTCATCATAAAAAACTTGTGGCTTTGTTAACATGTGCACTGTTTGAGCAAATTGGCCCACTTTGTAAACAATATTATCCAATTGCTTAATCTTCTTTTCTAAATCAATTTCTTTATCTAAATATTTATTTTCCTTTTCTTTGGATTGGTTTTTGAAAACAGTAAATGTTTGCAATAAAGATTCTTTTTCTTTTCTTTGATTTGAAAGATTTTGTTCAAGTGAGTCAATTTGCTGCTTAAGTGCGAGCTTTTCCTTAATCATATCATCCATTTGAGAATCAATCATTTTTTCACGTGTGCTTAAATCAATATTAAGACGTTGTTCAAAAGTTTTGACTCGTTCTTTATATCTCTCAAGCTCAGCGGTTAAGGATTCATTATTCTTTTCCTTATTAGCCTTTTCCCAATTATTTACATGATTAATCATTTGTTCTGACATTTGTTTAATCACATATAAAATCATTGAATCTTGTTGTGCATACAAATTAGTATCTTGAGCAGCTGCCTGTTACATTTCTTGCAAATATTGAGAGTACGGAATGATATTGCTATTACTTGTTATCTCATTATCTATAAAATCAGCAACTGGTGTTTGTTCAAAACCCTGCATTGCATGCACACTTTGATTATCCATATCAGTATGATAGGGCTCAAAATGAGGTACATCTGAGATAACATCCCATAATTGGAAAGATTAGCCATCAGAACCGTCTTTGCATTAGAGACATTGTCACAGTTAGAATCATAAGCATCAAGATCCTCAGTCTGGAAAGTAGTAGTGTTTGGAATTGTCTGAGTAGCTTGACCATCTGGAATGCCTGGATCTGCAAGAAATGCTAGTTGCTCTTCATCTAAAATCTGTCCAGTTTCCTAAGCTTCAGCCAACATTGCCTTTCCTTAAACCATGTAGCGTTCCTTTCCCTTTTAGGCTGAGTGTATTGCCTAGCCATATGTCCTTCACCTTGGCAATTATAGCATTTAACAACTCTTGCTTGCCCTCCAGTATTGTTTCCGCCAGAACTAGTAGCATTACCCTTATATCCAGTACCAGTATAACTTTGTCATTGCCTCCCTTGAACTTGTTGCACAGTAACCCTGCCGTCATGGATAGTGTTTTAGTTTCTCGAATTAGAGGAAGTTTTAGGTTGATTATTGGTTAAAGGGAATATTAAAGTAGCTATAGCTGTTAGGAAATCCATTACCTTGTTGAGATAGGACATTATATTATCTCCTAGAGAAAACACAGGAACAGCAACGCTTGAGTCCATTAGAGGGAACTCAGTCATTGGTTGTGTTGAAACTTGAGGTGAATGGTAAACATTTTGTAGAATAGATAAGGTTTGATGATCCATTTGTGACTGATATTGATGTGATGGTGGAATGAATGACTGATTTGTGGTTGTGGTAGATGAGGTGTTGCATACATTGGTAAGAATGATTGAGGTGAGTGACTTATGGAATCATTAATTTTGACTGTTGAGGAAACTGTGTAGCATTGTATTGAGAATGATAGTTGTTAAGGTAAGACAATTGATGGTAGTTAGCAACAAAGCAAGATGATTTTCATGGAGATCGATCACGCCTCAAGTCGAGTTTCATTTGCATGTATCACATGGTTTCGAGATATGAGTACAATTGATCATAGTTTGTTGTATGCAAATCTCTTGCCAACTTCACATCCGTTACAAACTTACTCCATTCTGGTGGAAGACTATTCAGAAACTTTGTATTCACTTGAACTGGTCTCATTGATCACATTCATGTTACTGATTAGTTGAGCAAATCTCTAGTAGTACTGAAACTATGTTTCACCTTTCACAAATGAAAACTTATCAAACTCATCATACAATTTACACTCATTTTCTTGTAATGACAATTTCGTCCCTTGCATAAGAAGCTTAACTCCGTCTTATATTTCTTTTGCAACTTTATGATGATTGACAATAGCATATACATCTGCTAGAAGACCTTGAAGAACGATATTGGTAGCTTTGCAATCGGAATCAGCTTGAAGCTTCTCAGTAGCAGAAAGTTCAACATAAGTCTTTTTCCTAGTAGTACCATCCTCTTGAACAACAGTAGGCCATACAAGTGGACCATTTTGAACTGAGTCAAGAATCATTCTTCCATTCTTCCTATTCTCCATGTAAAATTCCATACGGCTTTTCCAAGAGTCGTACAAAGATTTCTCTAACATGGGAGGACGGTTTTGTCCGAACCGGCAATGATCATAAATTCCTGCTAACAGTTGTCATTTGAATGATTGATTGAAAATGAAACAGATAACTTTTTTAATCGTTTCAGTGTTTAGTAGGTTGTTTTAAATTGTGATTGTTTTTAAGTGATTGTGTCTTAAGATTACACTGTATTTTATAACTTCTAGATAAATACCAAGAAAATAATTAGAAAACTTCACGGGATTTAACAAATTACAAAAAACCGTATAAATCTTCAAGCAATATGGTAAATAAAAATCTCCCCAAGTAAGTGTAAAATTCACCTAGATGTGAATTTATAAATCGCCTTAATAAAAACTGTATAAATCGCCTTCTAGAGAAATGGTATAAATCGACGTATACCCTAGGTATAAATCGCCAGATTTAGAGAAAAACGTATAAATCGCCGTATAGGATATGTATAAATCGTCGAAACCAATGATGTATAAGTCGTCATATACAAGTGATGTATAAATCGCCGGATATACACACGTATAAATCGTCGGATACAAATATGTATAAATCGCCAAATTATCACGCGTATAAATCGCCGGATCTAAAAACATATAAATCGCCGTATACAATCACGTATAAATCGCCGGATTCGCATACGTATAAATCGCCGTACTCAATAACGTATAAATCGCCGTATTCAACACGTATAAATCGCCAAATTCAAACAGTGTGTATAAAAAGCCGTCTTCAAAAACTTCAAATCACTTAAAGACACAATTTTTGACGTTTTTACTTGATTTCACTTGTACTTCTTGCTATTCTAAGACTAGGAGAACCTTAAAAACACAAACTTTATGGTTTTTAACACAAAAAATTTGAAATCAAGATTCTTGTATCCAAAACCCTTTTCGAACCAAAAACAACAAAAAAATAAAGATTTTTGAGTTTTTTCAAAGATTTTCTTGTACAACTAACCTATACTAAGATAAACAATGAAGAAAGTTTGTAGCTTTATGGTTTTTAAACCCACAAAAGATGCAAATCTCTTGTAAAGGCTCGAACCAAACTCACGCCTAATACAAGTAAATAAACATACACAAAACCAAGCTAAATCACCCACTGGCTCTTGATACTAATTGTAGAATATATGATATAACTTATCTCACAATCAAATGACAAGAAAACTAGAGAGAGAGTGGAAGGATTAAACACTTTAGAGAGAGAAAAGAAAAGAGCAATATTAGATTAGAAAATAGGAAAGTAAACAACCAACCCTCTCCAAGAGGTGGAAAGGGGTACTTATACCTCAGCAAGGCCGGCCACTTATGAGGCCTTGTGGGCAATACATGGGCTTTGGCTCGTTTACCTTATCAAAGTTCCAAAAACTATACTACGAGCCTATTTTACGATATTATAGAAGTGACTGATACTTTTCGTATTTCTAACACTACATATTGTTTTGGAAATAATACAATCACATTTTCATCAAAAATTTTGTTTTACAAAAATGGTTGTATGTTTTAGAAAACTTACACTAGAATACTTTTGCTATGGAAAAATGCCCACCCGACCACTCTAATGTCTCTGTCACTCATTATACAAACCTACAATAACCGGGCCGGGTAAGAAAGTTAATGCGACTCGCCCTGGCCCGACCCGCTATTTAATAACATTAGACCCGATCCACTTTATTAACTCTCGGGTGCATTGATTGTTGTTATTATACAAACCTACAATAACCGAGGGAGCCCGGGTAAGAAAGTTAATGTGACTCGCCCCGGCCCGACCCGCTATTTGACCCGCTATTTAATAACATTAGACCTGATCCACCTTATTAACTCTCGGGTGCATTTATTGTTGTTATTGATCCACTTTCCCTCGTATAACCTCTCTCTATCTCAAACGAGGTTTTCAACCCGCGCTCCGCTGCGGAGCGCGGGGTTTTACGCTTTTTTTTGTACACGAGGCTGTTAGCTATTTTTATAGTACACCTTGAATGTGCAATTCTCTTTGACGTACAAAGTATCAAATGGAAAACCAACCGACGACAAATATGCGGTAAAGCACACAATTTCAGACAACACACTAACTAAATGTTGCACAAAGTCACAAACATATGTCTACATCAAGAAGTATCTGTTGATGCTCTAGATCAATAAATATGTTTGGTTGTTCTTTCTTCTGCTAGTAGCAGTCAAGTTGTTGCAAGAGTCACAGGGACGCAGGGATTGCGGCTGCAACTAAGGTGAAAATGGTCATCAGTTATAGCATCAAGTTTTCAATTATCTTTTTGCAGCTGCGTCTTCCATTACAATACCAGACACTCATGCTGCAGACCAAACGCTTCTTGCTGCAGCAGTACGTCATAACCAAATGCCTTTTTTGCCAATAGTTTAGATGGTACCTTGAGTTCCTATGTCCTTGACCGAAGTGGTTCGTTCTTTATTTGATCAGTAGTTTGGATAGTCGAGATTGCAGTTGCTGCTCACATGGTTATTCCAAGCATCAGTAACATTATATCCTTGGTCCAAGCGCAGAACGATCTATCTACACCATCGCGTATCCATCTTTCCCATGATTTCTGCATAAAATTCACTTTTCAAGTCAAACGTGCAACTTTACAAACCGAAATGAAAAGTAGCTATAACGGCCACATAAATATGACAATATTTAGATATACATTCAACTAAAATGACCACATAATTATTAGACTATGTAATAGTGCTCTTAAGCTCATTAATTCAATATGAATCAGGCTAAAATGACGTTGAAAAATAATAACATATCATGACCCTAATAATTTTGGATTCAATATTTTAATATTCCAAGGTTCCGGTTTACCGAACTTGCAAACGTAGTTAAACCTCTATTATTGATTTTTGGATAACTTGTATCATACGACTATGTAGTCGATGACTTGCACTCTAATTCTCGACATTTCCATCTGTTACACACCATCATTGCCTCCCATAAGAATTTTCATTTGCTGACATAGGATTTGCTTTTGTCATGAATCAAGTATGCAGATATCAAGCAATTGGATATTTGATGCCTAATAGACCACATGCCTAATTCATTTTATTTCATCTTAAATGTATCTAACTGCATTACCTGTATTTGGATTCGTTGTTGATCAGAGTCGCTCGAGCCCTTTTTTCAGCATTAGCCATCACAGCGCGCAGCTTCTAGTTCCTGAGCCGTAGTTAGTAAATTCTTTTCCGCGACTTGACAATGCTCATTGTTCTCTGCATGCCCCTTCTTGCTTTGTTCAATTGTAGCCCTGAAGAATTGAATATTACGTGAAAACACATTTGTTATTAAAGAAATCAGCTTATCTTTATACTATCGTCATTTTAAAGCAACAACTAATGGCAACTATATAGTGTCTCACTCATAAAAGTTTCAGAAACAACATATTAATCTTATTATCTATATAAAGTATGTTGTAATTCACGGCTCACGCATAACTTAACAAGCTAACAAAGTCTATGTATTTGTGCATTTTAGTGGTTCGCCATGTTAGTGTAACTTCTTATGTATTCATAATATGCGTTTATGTAGTATATTAAACATTGGTTCGTGTAAAGAAGTTTCATATATGGGAATTGTAGTTTCTCATGGACCAAGAAGATAATGAAAAATGAGGTCGACATATAAAAAAAGATACTTGTTAAAGTCAAAACTTGTTGAAACAAAAATGCGTTTTTAAATTCGTAAGTTTAGAAGAAATGCGTGACAGAAGATGGTAATATATACCTGCAAGGCAAAGAAATTGGTATTCAAATTCGTTGTGTTTGAAAAAATGTGAACCACTTGACGAACCGGAAGAAGAAGAGACACCTGTTAGATATTTGCCATAAAAAATAAGAAATAATTTCAAAAGGAAACTTATAAAAAGTCGTAGTGCAATAAATGATAAACATCCCCAACCTTGAGTTTTGACGCTGTTTGTACCGCATTCTCGACTGGCAGGTTTTCATCCGCAGCTTGAACCTAATTCAGTGTCCACCATTTTTGTTGTTAAAAAGGCCAGCCTTAAACTCAATAATAAAAATATTACAAAAAGAATAGAAACCACATGCCTGAAACTTGAAAGAAATAGTATAGTATGTAAGCATGATTCATATAATGAATTGTTGATGAAAATGTCACCTCTTTTCCATTTACCAATCTGGCCGCACATTTCGCTCCAAAACATAAAATCTGGGCGAAGAGTAAACGTGTGCTAAAGAAAGGACGATGTGTGGTACATGAAATAGTCAAACACATGCTATAATACTTAGACCTCTACCCTTCATTATTGATCAGACATTCAGTCTAATTTTCAAGCGACGAATCAGTCCTATATGAGTTCAA
>BQNB010097881.1:0-25283 GCA_026074375.1 Tanacetum coccineum | reverse complement strand
ATAACAAACTTATACTTGTCAAACAAAATATACACTTAATACATAGTTTTTCGACATGCTTAGACAAATTTTATATTGATAAGGGGTGTTTGGGTTATTGTCTTGATATCGAAATATATAACTAATATATATATTCTTCGACATCCTAGATTAAGTCAAAAATAAATTAAGGAACATATGGATCACTTCTTAGGTTTTAGAATCGAAGTAATCCTTGTCCCACATTCGTCATTTTTTAAAACTTCATTTTATTTTCTTTATTATATTTTCTCTTTTAAAACATTTTATATTGTTGATAACTTGTTTAGGTGACAAAAATGCCAAAAGCTACTACCACCGATATATTTCTTACTAAATCTTACATCCCAAAAGTATCCAAAATTCATAGCATCTCCCTTACTATTGCCCAATTCTACAAACCTATTGAAAACCGCAACATTCACGAAGGTCGTGTTGTTGATCAAGCCTACTACAATTCCAACAATATCGAGTGTCTCTTTACTAACATCTGCTTCAATTGTCTCTTTCAAATCAACGAACCAATTGTTCCAAGATTTATTCTAGACTTTTATAGTCAAGTCACGGTACAAACCGATGAATATGGCTATCTTGTTATCTCTTTTATGATTCAACACGAATTCATAACTCTTACTCCTACTCCCGATGACATTCGTCGACTCCTTGAATTGGAACGTGTCGTGGTAGACCATAGCATCAAAAGTCAAACGGTCTCTCTCAATCCAAATCAAATTCTCACCAAAGAATTAAGCCCCGACATGAAGCAATGGGAAGAACTCATTCAAGAAAATGTGTTCGGACTAGGAGGACATCGGGACTGTCTCCCCGCTTGTCTTGCTCACATGTTGTATTGTGTTGTTGCCGAGGAACAATACAATCTTGCTTATTTCTTTGTCAAAAGAATCCAATGTGCTAAAAATACTCCAACCGTAAATCTTTTGTATGGCATGTTTCTAACTCGTCTTTATCGACATGTCATGGAAATGTATCCTCATCTTGACAATGGCATCTATGACATTGTTGATCGAGTCATGCGTCCTCTTGCTCTTAAACAAACTCAATGACCTCGAAGTGATCGTGGCAAGGCACGTCATTTCGTCTCTTCTTCATCTTCTCATCATCAAGGCACGTCATCTCATCAACATGATGGTGATGATGACGATGATGTCGAAACTTCTCTGAGCAAGTACTCTATCTCATACCACCTATCTTAACTCTCTTGATTCACTCAACTATCAAAATTACCAAATACCTTCCTCTTCCGAACAAACCAATGAAACTTTCTCATCTTCAAGGCCACACGTCTATCTCATCAACATGATGATGATGATGATATTGTCGAAAACTTCATCGCTGCCAAGTACTCCATCTACCTACCACCATCTTAACTCTCTTGATCCTCTAAATACCAAAAATACCAAATGACCTTCCGTTCCGAATGAACCCGTATGCAATGAATCTCTCTTTGAACGACAAACCGCCTTGCTCAACCAAACATAACAAATGCATAAGGAGATGCGCGGAGGGTTCAAGTCATTTGGAAAGGCACTAAAAAGAGTGTTTAGCAAGAAGAATAAATGAAGACATAGGAATGAAGTGAGCTAGATGGCTAAATGTAGTTTAAGCCAAATTTTAACTTGATTATGTGTATGTTATTAACAACTTGTTTGAGATCATTCGAAGTACTTCAGAACGATTATGTGGTTGGTTATTTTTAGGTACTTGTTTGCTATGATGACTTAAACCTTTGGTTGTTTTATTAAATCAACTAGTTATGCCACTTTGGTTTCATGATTTAATGTGTTTATTACATGTTATATGATTAAATGTACTCATAAACTCAATAGGGCTTGTACAAAAATAAACATCAAAACATAAATACTCTCACAAAAATTCTGAGAAAAATCATTTTTCTTGTTAAAAAATGAAACCAACAGAGGGTGGTCCCCTTAATTCATAACGGGCGGCCCCCTTAATTTTAAGGGGACCGCCCCCTATTTAAGGGGACCACCCTAAGTATTTCACGGGTAAAACAATATTTTTCCTCGCTTTCTTCGACCGCCCTTTTACCTTGTCTCAGCCTACCTTTGTCCAGGCAGAATGCTCGAACAAACTTGGAATAAATTGCCTACTAGTTCAAACTCATTCATTTTCCAAACTATTTCCTTCCACATAAATCCCCCTTCATATGATCTTCTCCAATCATCATCTTCTTCATCATTTTATAACTTATCAACATCATGGCATTCCAATTGAGTCCTTCCATTTCCAAAAAGCCTCATCCAAGAGTACCAAAAATCACATCATTACACCTCAAAACAATTATTTGTGGATTTAACCCAATGATGACAACAAAAACTTCATCACCCACACTCAACTCATCATCACCTAGTGCTCCTAATGCACTCTCCAAAACACCATTCAACCATAGATACTTCCTCTGTCCTCAATTGACTACATACTCCAAATACACCAACACTCTTAATACATCACTTTAACATAATGGTTACTTGGCGACCCTCCAACAATATGCCACCTCCATGAGTTTCTCTACCCACCATCTAACTCAAGAAATATACTATCTATGGGACATCACTCTCACCCTTTCACCAAATACCCCACGTGATGTTCCAATTTGATTCTCCATCACCTTCTCCACTATTGTTGGCCCCATCCCACCATTTCATGCGAACCTTCTTGGGCACATGGATGATTCATTGCTTGTGTTTGCATTCACAATAGTACTCTACATATTTGGGATTGAGAGATGAACTTCAATATATGTTCTTATATATTGAACACATGCACTCACAACCACCACAATCTCATTCCACCTCCTGCCCACCATCTTACTCAAACTAAAGCAATACTCTATGTTTGGTTTCTCAAATAATTGTCCATCCATCATTTTGCAAGCAAGTCCTATAGAGCTTCACTAGTTATAGGACTTTTTGTAGTTTAAAATTTTCATGTATGTTAGCATATTATTTATTTTCCTTATGTATGCATGAGTGTGGTTTACATATTATTTTACTTCAATGGATGATTATTGTTGGTTGCATTACTAGTATGCATATTTTTCCTTCTTGCCTAACATGTATTAGTAATTATTTGTATTGTTCTAACTCGTTTTTGTAGCCAAGAAACCATAGCTCGATTCCTTGGTGCCCTCGAACGATGGGGAGCACACATCAAGGGGAGCATTTATTCCATCGATTTAACTAGCAATTCTCGACAATGTCTTTTTGATTCTACAAAAAGGGGGAGAAATGACATGAAACTCACTAAATACTTGTTTAAAAATAATTTTACATTTAATGAGTTTAAATTTTGTAATCATTAAAAAGGGGAGATTGTTGATAAAATATAATGCCTAAAAACATTACTAATATTTTTTCACATCTTTACATTTTGATAATCACAAAATATAAAAACGTTCTACGTAAAATTAAACGTAAACAAGTAATTAGTAGTAAATTCTCATTTCAACAAATACATCACTTAAAGGTATGAATAAATAAATGCTTAATGCATTTTATGTTCAATAGGGAAATTTTCTTTATTCAACCTCCCCCACACTTTTATAAAATGTTGTAAACATTTTATAACACATATACTAAACATTTTCTACAATTTAAAAGAAATTTTTATTCAAAATAAACATTTTGAAATTCAAATTTTCTGACTAATACGGCTAGAAAAAGCTCAAGTAAATTCCCCCCTACACAAAAGAAAAATTTGGGGAGCCCCTGTAGTCTAGGGACGACCCCCTTAAAATACACGAACCGTCCCCCCTTAAATTAAGGGGATCCGACCCCTACCTTATTTAAGGGGACCAGCCCTCTAGCGTAGACGCTCCCCCAGGTATGTCCTATAAATACTGGACTTTTTCCCCATTAATTTTCTCACCTTTTGCACTTATTCTTTCTGTCAAAACAAACCACACATATCCTCTCTTAAATCACCTTTGATCATTTGAATCATAAAGGCTGTTGCTTTCTAAGTGATCCAAGCCAAAATTCCTCAAGTGAATGAGATGAGTACTTTCATCATCAAGTGAAAAAGTATTACACCTCAAGTGTATATTGCAATCTTGTTGCATCATATCACCTATTTGTAAAAAAAAAATCATTATTTTATCTTGTATTTGTGTGTACGTAGCTTGATTTTGGCGACTCTTTGTAAGTTTAGTTAGATCGTGGTGATCTTACCAAGTAGTGTTTGATAGTAGTATATTCTAAGTAGTGCTTGTGAAGGTGAATAATTGTGAAGAGTCTTGAAGTTTTGAAGAAAGTCAGTGAAGTTGTGAGTAGTGAACAAGTAGTGAAAGTTGTGGATACGTCACTGAACAAGTCGTGGTGTTGTTGAGGTCGGTAAACAAGTCGTGAAGTTAGTGTTGTGATAGATTATGGTTCTAGCTAAGAAGATTAGAACTCGACATTTAGCTTTGTGTACGGTTTAATTCGGTGTGTAGCAACGTTGTGTACTGGTCTTCTCCCTGCCATAAGGGAGTTGGACATTAGTGAAGAATATACTCTCGAGTTAGGTGCTCGGAGGTAGGAGTAGGGGCATGTAACACCCCCCAAAATGGGTCTCGCTGCGGAATAAGGGATCCGGGGAGTGGTTTACTTCAAGATCAACAACACAACGATATATATAAGAACGACACCAAAGGTGTTTTACGATTAGATCCATTGGTATTTAAATAAAAGACATTTAACAAAAAGCTTATAGCTTTACTTGTTCTTTGTTTAAATAATACAAAAGATGACCAGATTTCCCAAAACATGATGCAATAAATCTTTAAGTGCAATCAAAACATAATCTAATGCATACTTGGCACCTCGTGCCTATTGACCTCCTGGAAAAACATTGCTTAAAACGTCAACAACAAAAAGGTTCGTGAATTCATAGGCTTTATGTAATTTAATTAAATTATGCCAGGTTGGACCGCAAAGAGACTTTCCCTGTGTGATGTTACAACATATGCAACGATCACTAAAACCAGATTATGTTGCACTAAGCCTCATGACACTGAAGCTCAACTATATTTGTATTTTAGCGTTATTTGTCCCGTACAGATGTTGTATCCCCGCAAACATCCAAGTCCGACATGGTCAATCGTTCTGTTCCCTGAGGGTGGATAGCAAAATCTCCCAAAACGGGGAGGTTGTCCCAATAGATCTAATTTATAACATTCGCCGCTCACATAAGGCAATTAGATAACACTACATCTATGCAATTGACAGTTCATGATAATGGGCCTCAGGAGGGTTTATCGCCTACTTAGGCAAACACTATATTCAATATATTTAAAACACGTGCTCTTAGTCCAATTTATAAAACAAAGCATGTTCTCACCCCGAATAATAATAAATCAGTACAATACTGTAAAAGTGGAGCTATGAAATCACCTTGAGTACAGTTAGTCCAAATAATCACAGATTAAAACGTCACGCAAGACGATAGATGCAACCTAGTTAAATTAAGGTCGTATAAGTACTGAGTAACTTTATTACTAACATTGAATATAATCTTATAGTTGTTACATCGTAACTATCGTTCGGGCTATCATAATTAAAGAGGTCATGACATGACGTCTTATAACGAGGAAGTTTAGGACATTTATATCGTAAATCCAACAACACGTCGATACGCCATCCGAAGAGGCCTCATTATGAAATTCTCTAGTATTATAGACTTTGATAACCACTCAATATTTCTAATATAGCTTATCACCGACTATATCGTTTGAGGTAATATAATATTTATAAAGTGAAAAGTTTATTTATAAAATATACTTTTTTCTCGCTATATAAAAATGAAACTATTTTTTTTTGGTCGGTTTTAAGCATGTTGCTCGGTTTCTTAAGAGTCCACGTCTTCGTAGAGTAGCGAGTGATCAAAATATTACATTTTCAAATTTTTGATTTTCTGCGATGAATAGTGTTTTTACTATTCACAACAGCTATTATACTTGTTTTTGCTTTTAATTAGCGTAAACTTGTAATCGTAATAACTTATTCGTTTTAATCCAATTTTTTGTCGATTCCTTGTCTTTGTTATTTAAAAGAATGTATTGATATTTTATGAAGCTTAATCCCGTGATGAATAGTTACTTTTTACTGTTCATAGTTTATAAAATTACTTTTATAAACTTTAATTATCGAAAATGTCGTAGTTTATTCGTTATAGTTCTGTTTTTAGCGATTCTTTCGAGTACGATCTCGTAATTAAAAGTTATATCATATTTTAGATGTTTTAAAAATATTAGTTGCTGTAATGAATAGTAACTTTTATAAAAATAGTTTTATAAAAGTATTTATAGTCGTAAACTCGTAATTAACGTATCTTTTTCGTTATAGATCGGTTTTTCGAGTTTCTTATCATTTTGGAATCGTCATGAGGCGTATTATTTTTATATTATATCAAAACCTACTGTCTAAAATTCGAATTAAAACAGCCCCTAAGTATTCATGTATATATCTTTATAAAAACCTTGTTTTATGTATTATTTAATTTAGTAGTTTAATATAGAAACCCTAATAACTATATGTAAGCATATGTGATACTTATATTAATGTCCATGATCATCCTAGTACTTATAAATTATTGTAACAAGTTTAATAATTTACTTTCCATTATTTTCATATGTGAAGATTAAGAAATCTTATAAAACCCTAATTTAACCTAAACATGTTTATACTTAAACCATATGTTAACATACTTTTACTTTCACTTTTCCATGATATATATGACCATATGACATAAGAATAAGTGCATAAAATCATAAACATAACATAAAAACTCATTTTAATTTTTAAAAAGACCACTAGTGGTGCATTATATAGCCAATATTTAACATATAACACATTAAAATCATAAGAAGTAAAAGTATAAAGGAATTAAGAAGACATTAGAGATGATGTATGAGTGAGAAACAAGTTATAAACCCGTGGTATAGACTCAAAACCCAAAGCTATCAAGCTTATTAAACCCTAGATGAGGTTTGAAACCCTAATCTTCCGTTTCTTCCTTAATCCTGTGCAATATGTATGATACCAATGCCTCTGCAAACACTCTTAGTAGCAATTAAGGATTGATGTCTGTACAAGGGTGTGTAATTGGATTGTATAAAAATTTTGTATGATTTGTGTAGATGGCTTATTTGAGCCGTGGGTTTTGGAGAGAAAGGGAGAAAGAAAATGTGAAATTTTGTTAAGTGTTTAAGAAAGGAAGAGTGCATGCATGCTATATATAGTCAAAATATCTAACTAACATAACCATGTTTACATTCTAACCCTTGACAAGGTTAAAATTGCCCCCCAAGTGGTTCTGGTCTGTAAGAGATGGTTCCCTGGTATCTTTCTTAAATTAATCTTGATATTATGGAAAAGTTGCTAATTCTTGGTCCTAATGTCTATCAAAAATGTTCGGCACATATACATATATGTGATGTTATTTTGATTAATTTGGGTATTGGGTATAAATCGTTGGGTGATTCGTTTTAAGCTCGTTAGTTAGGTTTTGGTTGCTTCCGGCTGGAATGCCAGGAAACGCGTTTATCTGACGAAAGTTAAGCATTTTTACGTAGCCAATAAACATAAGTATGAAACAAAGTCATTAATTATCCTTTTAAGAATCATATAACACTTGCTTGATGTAAACATTATTTAATCGTTTAATGCGTTGTACATTGATATGATCTTTTTTAGTTTACGCCGATTTAACTTAACGTTTACGGTTTTAAGAGGTGTAAAACGTTTGTAAAACCCTAAAAATAAATTGTGAATTACATAATGTCATACAATGACCTAAAACACGAGGTGTTATAAGGGCGAATAGGTGCTTCGTTATCGAACCACTATAAATCCTCGTGTTATGGTTTGATTGTTCTTACTCTTATCTCTTGTCTTACTTTATACTTTTCCTTATTGTTGCTTAATTTCAATATCAGCTTATCAAAGTGCTTATTCTGCTTATTAATGCTTATTGTTGTTTTTAATGTGCTTAATCTATTATATTTTATCTCAATATGTCTTAAATTTCTAGTTTAGATCATTATAATTAGTTTAGTATGAGTTTTAGTTAAAACTACCATTTAAGAGTCTAATAGCTTATTAGTACAACTTATTATATAGTGCTTATTATCTTAAGTTTTTAGCTTAATTGTCCTTAATAATCATAGTACTTAATCTGTTTTAGCTTTATAATATCTGTTGAATCATTCGTTAAGACTGCTAAGGTAGTTTTTGGTGGTTTAATCATTTTTGTTAAGCTTTAATTTAGTTTAAAAGTCAGTTTTAACAAGTTCAAAATAGGTTTTAATAAGTTTAGTAGGATTTTCATCATTCATCTAAAGTTTATAGTCTAAAAAGTTCATTTATAAGCTTATTTTTGTATTTCCTTAAAAATCCATTTGAGATGTTATTGTTGTGGTTATTTTGAGTTTGTAATGCATAAATAAACATCTATTTTGAGTCACAACTCTTTGGAAAAACCTTTTAAGGAATTTAGACCAAATTCAGTTATGTAGAGCTAGTCTAAGTGTTTGTTCTTAAATGTCAGTTTATGCAGGTCATTTATGGTAACAATTAGGTTTAAACTAGGTTAATTTTGATCATTTTTGGCTTATTGAAGTATAATCTGAATCTGTTTTTAGGTTTTTAGAGTGTCAAAAGTATTTTTGGAGTCTTGAAACTTAAGATGCAATTAGTCATTTAGCATAAAAGTCAAATAAAAAGGTCAAATTACAATCTGTTTTAATTAGAGTTTTTAGCATATTTAGTGTTTTATTAAGCTTAATTCCAGTTTCAGTTTGCTTATTGAGTCAAGGTCAAGAGCTGTTTTTAGTTTTTAGTTTTTCATTTTACTTTTTGAGTCTTATTTTAAGCTGCAATTTATCACATGAAGTCCAAAAATAAGTAGTTGAGTCTGTCACTTTCATTTTTCATTTTTAGGTTATTTTCTTAGCTTATTTGCTTAACTTCTAGCCCATCTGTGTTATTTGAGTATCAATCTTTAACTGTTTTCTCTTTTTAGCCTTTTCTAATTGCTTATAGCTCTTAAATCTTAGCTTAAAAATCTTTGATATTAGTCCTTTGTAAGTTCTTTTAGTGTGACAACTGTGCTTTGAGCAGGTTAGTCAAATCATTAGTATTGATTTTAGTTTCATTATGTGTTATAATAATTATGTGTTTATGTGACTCTATGTGAGTTGGTTATCAATCCATGAGCGTGATCGTCTCATTGTGATTGAGTTTATGGTTATTGGGCATTTCATTTTGTTTACATTTTAGTGACAATGAAAATGATAGTATGATTTTATGTGCGTATGTATTTTATGTGTATGTATTATGTATTTACGTATTTAATTAATAGGTGTTCGTGAGAGTAGAAGATTAGTTTAGAAATTTAGTTAGGTGAATTTTAGTGGTAATAAGTTAAAAAAAATATGATTAGAAATGAAATTTATTTATAGTTATTTGAGTTAGTTTAATTTAAAAGGGTTTGGTAAAATAAATAAAGGTTTTTATAAAAATATCAAAAATTAAGGGTTTTTGTGTAAATAATAATAATAATAAAAAAATAAAAAATATATATAGGGGTGTTTGTTCGACCGGATTTAAAAGAAAAAGAAGGAAAAAAGCCCAATTTTAGTCCAACTACAATTCTAATTAGGTAATTATCCAATCTTTTTGCAAACACTATAAATACAAACCCCTCCTCCCTATTTTTTTTATAATCAGTCGAACCAAGAAAGAGAAGAAAAAAAAGTTTTTTTTTATCAAGAATCAAGTTGGTGATCTTGTGTATCAAGATCAATGTTTAAGGTATGTTAATAAACCCTAACTATTTTAATTCTCTTTAATTATTCTTGTAACAATTTTGAGGATGGACTAGGGTTTATATAAGATCTGTAAAATTAGGGTTTTGATCTTTAAAAATCATTTTTGGGATGATTGGTGGTGTTAAGCATGTGTAATTAGGGTTTAGGGTTTGTAAATTCGGAATTTAAAAGCTGGCAGTTTTGAAAGGTCATCTTGTACGAATCATAACTCGGTCATAAAAATAGCAATCATCAATTTTCTTGAGCCTAAAATTAAGTTCAGAGAGTCTAGTTTCCAAAAAGTCCGGCCCCGAAAGGTTTTGAGGTCGGGAAGTTAGTCAAATAATTTTCGCAAGAAAAGTTGTTAAAACAGTAAATTCGGGTTTCGGGGAGTAAAACCCCTACTTAAAAGGCAAATTTGGGTTGGCTAAAAAGCAAGAGTCATATTTTAGGTGTCTATTAACTCCAGTTCGAAGGGCTAATGCAAAAACATTTTCTACTCATGGACTTTTAAGTAGCTATTATATGTTATGTACTGCATGTTGTATGATGTCTACATTGTTCTTCGTCTACGCGATGTGGGTATGAACCTGTGTGTGCTACGGTACCAAGAGTCTGGGATTTGGGGATAGCATTCCTCCCCATGACTAAATGTTGCATGTTATGGATCGGGGGACACGTTCCGTCCCATTTGTGGTTGCTTATTTGGGACGAATGCATGTTAGCATGTATGATAGTCAGCTTAATTGTCCTGCATGTTTTTTTATATAATCACAGTAATTGATTTAAATCTTGTATTGGTGTCGTAAAACCTATGACTCTCACCAACCATTGTGTTGATGTTTTAAGCATCATTTTCAGGTGAGCGTTATGAAGGTGTTGAAGTTAATAAAAGTGGCTAGAGAGACCATTAGGATTTTATTGGAAGTTCTCATTTGATTTTAATTCATAATTGTTTTCATGAATTCTTGAATGTTATTAGGTTTGATAGGGTTGTGATACATTGTCTTTGTATTGATGAAACTCCTTTTTCATTAATACAAGATGATGTTCTTTTGTTTTTGGTATTGTCATGACACATCGTGTCTTTTATATTTAGTTATGCATGTAGTGATTCTCTATTGTTGACACCATTGTGTTGTGATGATATCTATGATGTTACGCCTCGTGTTTCCGCCTTGGCGGGGTGTGACAGATTGGTATCAGAGCCTTTGGTTATAGAGAAGTAGGTGGTCGAGCCTAGACTATAACCTAGAAGTCCTTCATATAGTTGCATTTTAGGGTTTATGTGTTTATGTACGTATCTACTATACTTTCTTGCTATTCGAAAGCTTTAATTTTTCTTAATTTGTCTACTACTATATAATATATATATACTTTTTCATTATTGGGATCTAATAGTATATACCCTTCCTTATTATTTTAGTCATGTCTCTCTCTAACCGTAATAGAATCTATGTGTTTAGCTATCTAGGCGTTTTTGTATTCTTGCTTTCTTTGAGTTTTATTTCGACCTACGGGCTACTCGATAGCTTATGATTCAAAAGAGGAGCCAATTGAGGAGGAGCCTCTCGAGGAACCGAATGAGGAAGGTTAGTTAGAAGAGTCGGAGAAGGAGGCCGACTCAGATCTCTTGTCGGATGCTCGTAGCAGGCCTGGACCCGCGGAGTCGGGTGACTCTTGCGAAGGCAAAGTCAAACCCAAGCGAGGCCCAGCATAAGTTTATTCCGTCTTTTACCTCGTCACGATGCTATTGATTATTTCTTTCGGATATTTCGTATTTTGGAGGCGCTGCGAGACTTTCGTTCCTTTATGTCGTTTCGATTTTATTTTTATATAAGTAAGTATTTCTTTGATGGAGCATCCTTTTCTGTGTTATATTGGAGTGGTTTAAGATGTGCAATGTGGTATATGTGCTTATATGTGTGTTATCATTGAGAGGTGTAGTCTTGGAAGTAAGTATACGTGTGAAAGGATGCAATTATAATTATGGTGGCCAACATAATTATAAAGGCATCACACACGTAGACTTGTGACCATGATTGCATTGATCGGTGTTTGCTTGTTAGTTGGTAGTGTAAGATGTTATATTATGTGCGGTTGTATTACATGTAACATGCATTCGTCCTCAAACAAGCAACCACAAATAGGACGGAAACGTTCTGTCCCACGTATCCATTCATGCTACATTTTGTACTTGGGGAGGATATGCTACTTCCCTAATATCAGACTCTGGTACCGTAGCATATACAGGTTCATACCCACACCACGTAGGCGAAACCTCTTGCCCACAAAGTAGGCAAAAGAACAATGCAACATCATACAACGTGCAACACTTACATATTATAGCTACTTAAAAGCTTATGAAGTAATTATCTTGAACCAAATAATCACTACATCAAAAAATTTCCAAAAAAATATTTTGCTTCATTTTCATCCTAAGAAATTAATAGTAAATGGACTATGAAACTCACCTGAGGCTCAGCTTTACTTGACATGATCTTGACGCAATCTAAACAAACAAAAAACTTATGTACACTAAGTTAGGCTAATTGCCATGCGAATGCAACATCACTGATGACTTATAGAACCTGACACTAAGTTTATAATCTTTAAGTACATCTCCCACAATCATTTTTCATCATCCTATCTGACTTTATTTAATTATCTTTCACTTTTACAATTTATTGGCTAAATTTTAATAGTCACTTTATGACATTAAATAAAAATACCAAAACACCTATTTGAATGGGTCTTCTAACATTTCCTAGCACCCAATGAGTTTGTGAGTTCTGTTGATTAAAAAATATAATAGTAAGTGGAACTATTTTATAAAATTAATCATTTTCAAATTGATTTGATTCGGATCTGTATGCACACCAAATATGTTTGACGTCCTTAAACAATATTTAGAAAATGTTTTTTGTGATTAGCCCTTCGAACGGAGTATAGACACCTAAAATTATGTGTCATTGATTTTGTCTAACTATATTTACCTTTTATGTATGGGTTTTACTCATGATATCAGGACCCAAATCAGACCCGTTATTTACTGTTTAATAACTTTCTTGCGTAAATTATTTGACTAAACTGTCCCGACCTCAAACCTTTATGGGCCAGACTTTTTGGAAACTAGACTCTCTGAACTTATCAATAGACATAAGATTCATCAAAAATCTCGTTACCAATCATGAGATAACATTCGAACAAGATGACTCAAAATTCTGCTCAATCCTAAATTTAATTCTATCGCGTTCTAACTCTAATCGTATACATCAATTCGCATCTAATCTAACCATAAACACTTATAATTAGGTTTAACATTTCATTATCTGATTTTTATGTACACTAATTTTCCATCACTTTTTTTGGTTTACATTGAATTTTAAAGAATGTTTTAAACAATTAGAGTTTTTAAACATACATTGATCCTTAATTCTTAAAACCTTAATTCACCAAATTGATCTTGAATAAAAAAATCTTTTTTTTCTTCTGCTCATGGGTTTGACCGAATATAAAAAAAATGGGGATTTGGGTTTGTATTTATAGTGCAAAGAATGAGGTTTAGATAATTACCAAATTAGAATCCCACTTTTATTAAAATTGGTTTTCCCTTTTTTTTCTTCTTAAACCGGCCGAACAACACTTTTTTTATTTTTTTTATTTTTGTTATTTATTACTATTTACACAAAAACCCTCTAATTTTGTTATTTTTTTATAAAAACATTTATTTATTTATACATCCTTCTAAATAAAACTGGTTTCAAATACCTAAAAAATTCATTTCATACTTTATTTCCTTAACTTAATAGTACTAAAATCTACTAACTAAATTTCTAAACTTATTCTCGTGAATTCCTATTACCTAAATAAAGTATACATATACATATTAATTCGTACACACATGGTATTAATACCAATCATTTTAGCTGTCAACTATAATCGTGAACAAAAATAAAACAACATAACTTAAACAACAGGTGAGACGATCACCGCTCCATTGGATTAGTAACAAAACTCTATAGATTCATAAACCACATAATTGTAATGATACACAATGAAACTCAAGTCATTGCTAACAGTTGACTAACCTGCTCAAAGCACAATAGTCACATGTAACACTTTATATTTAACAACAAAACTTGTAAGTACTAAACAAAGAACTTTTCACATTATGTATCGCTTGATAGGAAATTTGATAAATGAACCGTGCACTATTTTTAAAACCATTTGTTTTGAAAACTAGAGCGACGTGGCTCTGGTAACAATTTGTGGTAATCGTAGTGAGTGAGGGTGGGGGTGAAATACGTTTACATTATTATACTTAAGACTTTTTGTATTCAAACAGCCAATTCAAGTTTTATACTACTACAACCGATAATTAAATAACATCAAAACAAAGCATATCCACACATACAATATACAAACCACAAAATTGATGCAATGCACCAAACATAAAACATAAAGCGATAAAGGCAAATATATAATATAAAAGCGATATGGTAAAAGAAAGTGCAAACACGGACATGATGATTTTATAGTGGTTCGCTTCGATGCTTCCTCTTCTCCCTAATTCACTCTCGAGTACCCAACTCGAGTAAGTTTAATTTCACTAAATTCAACAAGCCTCCTTTAAGGGGAGTAAACACACAAGTCTCTTACACTTTATCTCTGGTTCACTAAGCTAAATACTGTGTCCTAATTCAGTGGTAGATTTGATCAATCCTAACGTCGCTTTCACTGTATCTCATGGTACTAATGCTATACCGTGTCCTTCTTGGAGTACAACCAAACCGTTATGTTTTATGGACAACATAACAAACCTTGTGTTTTATGGCCTAAACAATAAAACTTCTAATAATCTAGTTTGTTGTATAATGATTGATACACAAATGTGTATAATGATAATCCAAGACATAATTGTCAATTGGATGTAAAAGCCTAATCTAAAACATCAAGATCACTAAGCATGATATTATTGATGAAGATGACAAGTCTCTTGGCTTGTTATGATGGATCTTCATATGTGTAGGTGTGTGGTGGATGATGATGGCAAGATCTCTAAGCTTGCTTGAATAGAGGATCATGTAGAATCATGCTTGCAACAAATGAAAGTTGGAAGCATTATGATCATGGGTTATTGGGGTTTTGATGACATGATTAATTGTGTTTTTACATTATAAAAACTTTGTTTATAATGATCCTAAATGTGTGTAATAATATGGAAGAAATGTTGTGAAAAGCTTGGGTGAAAAACTAAGCAAATGGGTGGTATTTATAGAAAACCCAAAACATGGCTGTCAAGGTGCCACGGATCCAGGGATGGTGGATTTTTCTGCCTTTTAGGTGGATCCGTGGGTCGCACGGTTCAATTTCAAAATTGTTAGAAATCATTTTAAATCTTTTGCTTAGATCCTTAGTGTACTTATAAAATCTAATTAGATTTTGTTCTAGAAGGAAAATCGAGCTTAACATTAAAATGGTAAGATTTGCTAGATATGAAAAGATCTTGTAAGATTTGTTTCCAAAAATGGTTAAACAAAAATAATTAGTTTTGTCTTTATTCCCTAATTATTTTGTCTTATTATCTAATATGGTTAGACATGTTTTGATCTTCCAAGATTGTTTCCTAATATGGAAGATTGCTTCTAGAAGAAAGATCTTATTCTAGTTAGTTAAGTAATTAAGTTTTGTCCTATTCTCTAATGTGATTAATTACTTGTTAATCATTTTCAATGGTTTGTTAAATGGGTTGATCATAATGCAACTTAACAAACATATTCATACATTTTTTGTTAATAGATTTTATTTTTTTTTTAATTTATTTTTTTTTATTTTTTTTTTTTTTTTTTAAGAAAAAAAAAAAAAAAAAAAAAAAAAAAAAAAAAAAAAAAAAAATAAAAAAAAAAAAAAAAAAAAAAAAAAAAAAAAAAAAAAAAAAAAAAAAAAAAAAAAAAAAAAAAAAAAACAAAAAAATAAAAATAAGCATAATTGACTCGAGATCATCGAGATGGTGTTGTGAATATATGTGTTGATGTGTTGGATCTCGCGTAAATTGCAACATTTTATGTATTTGTTTACAAATTACTTGTTTTTCATTATTAAAACCAAATGACTTATTTAGTTTAAATATAGTAATATTTGCACTAACACATTTTTTAAAATTTATTTAGGTTGATTAAAGAAGATATTGTCTTCCATTTGTCTTATTTATAATCCAATGAATAAGTTAAGTTCACCCATCATGCTCATCTCGAACTCGTCATGCATGATTTTGGCAAAGTCATCACATATGTCTTGACAAGCAAATCGAATATAATGTCATCGACATATATTTGAACGACGATGAGATTTGAACTTTTCTTCTTTGTAAAAAGTGTGTTATCTACCATTCTTATGTTATATTCATGTTTAATAAGAAAAGCCTTTAATCTATCATACCAAGCTTTAGGAGCTTGTTTAAGACCATATAAAGCTTTCTTGAGTTTATAAACATGATCTGATTTTTCGAAGTCAATGAATCTTAGGTTGTGCCACCGTATACCTCATCAATGTAAAATCGTTCAGGGAATGCACTTTTACATCCATTTGGAATAACTTAAAATCTAAGGCACAAGCATAGGCTAGTAAAATCCTAATAGATTCTAATCTAGCAACTGGCGCATAAGTTTTATCATAATCGATGCCCTCTTGTTGATTATATCTTTGGGCGACTAAAAACTTAGTCTTATTTACGAGAAAACAAACAACGTTCTCGTCTAACTTTATTTATACACCACTTGTTTTCCTATGATTGTTGTACTCTTAGGATGTGGTGCTAACTCCTAAACATCATTTGCAACGAATTGGTTCAATTCTTCTTGCATTGCAATTATCTAACTTTCATCCTTGATATAAAACAAAAGAAGTTACTTTGGTTTTGGGCTTGAGACCTAAGTTTTCTTTAGCTAAGGTTTCCTATGATGTTGCCTAATGGATAGTTCTTAGACTCCTTAATGTTGACAACTTCGTCAACTTCTAAAGTTTCATCCTCAATGTCATTGTCTAATCCTTTCTTTTTGGCAACCTTAATTGCATCGTCTTCTCATAATTCATCTCTTCCACTATGGGTGATGTTTTAGTTGGTGGAGGAGTAGAGTTTCAATTTATGTCACGTTGTGTGATTCTTCGTTTTTCATTGTGTGTTATGTGTAGGATGATTTAGGCTTTGACTATTTTGGAGTGTCTCCAGGAAAACACCCTCGTTATGGGACTTTGGTGTAACTTGGTGAGATAATCTTTGGTGTTTAGAATGAAACATTTACTTCCAAAAACTTTAAAGTAATCAAGAGTAGGTTTCCTATTTCTCAAGAGTTCATAGGGTGTTTTTCCTAAGATGGCTCTAATTAGGATTCGGTTAAGGATGTAGGTTGAGGTATCTACGGCGTTATACCAAAACTTTTTTAGTAATGATTGTTCATTCAACATTGTTCTACTCATTTCTTGTAGAGTCCTATTTTTCCTTTATACCACACCATTTGATTGTGGAATGTGTAGAGCCGAGAAGTTATGTGTAATGCCGTTGGTATTACAAAACTCTCTAAATTATACTTCATTATCAAATTCCCTACAGTGGTCCGTCCTAATTGAGACTATTGAGCATCCTAATTTATTTTGTATTTTCTTACTAAATATTTCAAATTGCTTGAAAGCTTTGGTTTTATTCTTAAAAAATCTTGTCCAAGTATACTTAGAATAGTCATATACTATGACTAAGGTGTAGAGGTTTCCTTTGTAACTCCGTATGGAAGATTTGCCAAAAAGATCCATGTGAAGGAGTTCTAAGCATCTAGAATAGTCATCTAGTCCAAGTATACCTAGAATAGTCATCTATTTGGCATGTTTTCCTATTTTACAAGAATTACAAGAATGTTGATCAAACTTAAGCTTAGGGTAGTTTACTATTAGTTTCTTCAGTATGCCTACGACTTGTTTTAAAAGCATTTTCGCGGGAGCCTAATCCTCTATGCGGACAAAGTGGGTTTTCTATTATCGTTGTATAGATAATTTTTGTCTTTCGCTGCTTTCTTTATATACAAGCCGCCTCTTTACTTATTACCTCTAACTTTGACTTATCGTTCTTAGTGATGTTCAATATTCATGTTCAGAGAATATAATCTTTATATTATTATCACATATTTGTCTACACTTAGAAGTTAAACCATAAGTTATCTTCATTTTTCTATTTTAAGTGGAGGTCATTAGATTCGTACCTTTGCCTAATGATGTTACTGCGAAGATTACTACCAAAAACAACATTACCTTCATTTTATGCCTTGTAGGTTGAGAAAAGCTTTCGATTTCAAGTCTTTCGATTCTTAAATCGTTGTGACATTTGCTCTCCATTTAGGATGTAGAACTCTAAGAAACTTTCTAACGTAGTTCTTGCTAGAGTAACTTTCATCAAGAGCTTTTAGACTAGTAGTAATAGTCTTAAATCTAGCAAAAACACTATTTATAGATTCGTCTTCTTTTTGACTTGGCTATTACCTTGATGGGTGATTAACAAGGTTTTCCAAACTTCTTTTGCCGTATTACACATGAAAATTTTTCATATACTTTTTTAGGTAAAGCGTTGTAAATAACCATTTTGGCCTTGTTATTTTTCGCAAGTCTTTTCTTAAGATCATCATTTTGCTTTTCAAAAGGGATTCCCTCATCTAGTTTGGTTTTCGGATTATTTTGAATGGGTTGAAAATCACCGTTAGTAGTAACATACCAAAGATCAAGATCTTCTGATTTCACAAATGTTTCAATACTATTTTTCCAATAAATAAAACTAGTACTCTTCAAAAGTGGTGTCTTGCATAGATTGATCCTTCTTAGATATTTGTCGGAATCCATAGATCGATCCAAGCTTTAAAATACAATATATCTTAAAAATCTTGAGTGACCTCAGCTTCTGATACCAATTGTGAAAACTAGAAGGGGAGGGTTGAATAGTTTACCTGTTAATTGGCGTTTTAAAACTTTGTTTATAAAAGTTTTTATTCGCAGTATTTATGTGATAAACCAAAGTATTTGAACAACCTAAATATCTAAGGTACAGTATACAATTCATATACAATACAAACAATATTATAAGAAAGTAAATAAGAGATTAAGAGATAGAAGATCGAACCAACAACACCGTGTATTATTAGTGGTTCTGTAGAAGTCTTCTTCGCCTTACTCCACTCCTCGAGTATCCGACTCGAGATTTCACTATGTCAACAAGCTCCCTTCAGGCGGAGAAAACCGTTTACACGTCGCTTATATTGTTTTCCGACACAAAGCTAAATGTCGAGTACTAATCTTAGCTAGAACCAATCTACCACTTCACTAGTCTAATTTAAGGACTCCCCTCTAAACTTATAAACGACACTAATCAACTACTTTCCGAATTTATATACTGTCTGATTTACCACAACCAACAAGATCAAAAATAGAGGTTTGGAATCTATAGAAGAAGATAGAGAAATCTCTATTCTATAACACTTCGTTTCTTGGTGAATACGAGTGTTCTTCTCTTGCACTTGATAGAAGGAGAAAGAAGAAGAGATTTGATCACTTCAAACAAGATTAAACTATGTTAGTAATCAAGAGATTTAGAGAGAGAAAAAGGATTTTAAAGAGAGAAAGAGATTTAAAAAATCTGTGCAAAGAGGTCTGAAAATCTACAAGGAATAATGTAGTATTTGTAGCCAGACAATGGTAACGTCTCCTATGGGCAGTCCCGGCGGTCTCAGATATATCTGGGGGTCGTTCTGCCTATCAAGGGGACGCCCCCAGGTAGACGCTCCCATTTTTGTCCTGTAGTGGGGAAGGTTAAATCTTTTGTGGAAGCTTCCATTTTGGAGGGAAACAAGATTTTGAAAATTTTTAATTAATTAAAACATTTCTTTTATAAATAAAAAAATTTTGTATATTTTATTTTTGTAAAAATATTTTTGTGGAAATGTGATGTTTAAGAAAAATTATTTTCTTGATCACTAATCATGTTTAATGATTTGTTTGTACATACCTTAAGTGATTTACGTCGAAATGAAAGTTTACGATTAATAACGTGTAAACGTTTATTTTTATCGTAGATGTTTTTATATTTTGTCATCTTCAAAACGTAGAAGATTCGAAAAATATAAATAACATTTTTAGACATTATTTGTATTAACATATAGTACCAAAGAAATACATCAATTATATCGCAATGTTTTTTAAGCAACAAAGGTTTTATAGATCGTAATATAAACCTCTAGCAAGAAACTACAAGAATGTAATCCGGATAAAAACACAAAGAACAGGAGCCAAGGTAACAAAAACATCATTGAGCTAACCAAAGTTGTTATAATTGTTAAATGATAGAAAACCCCGTGGGTATTGCATTCTCATTAATAACTATTTATAATGACAAATTACATGGAAACCCTAATAGACCCTTTGCCCACAAGTCGGGCTTGGGACTCTTATTTATCTCTAATACCCTCCCGCAGTCCGAGCGGCGAAATCACTAAATGCTCTTGAGACTAAAATGTAAACATTACTAATAAAGCTGAAGAAAAGATAATACAAATTGTTGACGAGAATCCGACTTCTTGCGGTGCAAAGTCTTAATAAGTCGACAAATCTTTGAATTTTTTTTTTTTCCGATTCAAATCAATATATGTAGATGTATTTTTTTTAAAACTTGAGAGGAAAATGGATTTTTGTGGTGAAGGATGGTACGAGAATTGGTGGTGGAAAGAAATAAAAAAATATGCCAACAGGCAGAAAGTTGATTTTCAAGAGATAGAATTAAGATTCAGGATTAAAAGCAAAGTTAAGTGAAGGATCATAGAAATTTCATTTTTGATATATTTTTTTTCTTTATGGAGAAGATAGAAGCGGCTCATGATGGCCGGTGATTAGGTATTTTTTTTTCTTTATGGAGAAGATAGAAGCGGCTCGAGAAAATCCATATGTATATATTTTTTTCTTTATGGAGAAGATAGAAGCGGCTCATGATGGCCGGTGATTAGGTCTTGAGAATGAAGACAAATAGATTTGACGGGGTGGAATAGATGCAGCGGCTCATGGCGGCCGACTAGGTTTTATGATCTAACCTGCTCTAATACCATGTTGAATGATAAAAAACCCCGCAGATATTGCATTCTCATTAATAACTATTTATAATGACAAATACTTAGATTCCCTAATGTCCTTTATGCCACAATGAGCGTGGACCTTCTTATTATCTCTAATAATAATCGACGCTTAACTACTAATACTCAATTATCTGGAATTAGTTAAATATAGTCTGAAATGTCACCAACGTAGCTAGACTTACCAATTCTGCCACCCTTTACATGAATTATTTTTTTTTAACGGCAATATTATTAAAAAAAAGGACTAGCAAGGAGCTAGAATTACAAAGTAATCAAATAAGGTTGTTATTAGCCAATCGACTCTCCTTTGAATTAGGCTTTACATTAGAATTGCACCAGTGAAAGGAAACTAGAATCCACATTATTTCAAATATAGACGCCTTTCGGGGCGGAGTATTAGCTCCATAAATGAGTTGATTGCGATAAGTCATAGGTACAACGAATCTACATAAAAAAACTTCAAGATCGCCTTGTTTTGGAAAGCCTTTCGCAGAAGACAACCAAGTACACCTCTCCGACTAATAAGTGTTAACATTCAACCTGATATTATTCAACACATGTACTATTTTTCTAGTTAATTGAGTGGCTAATTTGACATCGAAATCACAAGTGATCAGAGGGCCTCGATTCCATTGTCGCAAATGGGGTAGGTGATAGAATTGAATTGTCAATAACGCGCAGAGAGAGAGTGAGTCTTTAGGCATAAGCAATCCCTTTAAATGAATTTTTACCTTGACCAAAGTATACTACTGGGGTCTAATGATTACACATTTTCTATTCACGGTCTAACTCTTCGTTTCAATCAGCATTTTACTTCTACCACATACACCCACCAAACATTCACTACTTATTCATTAAATATACTTCACAGTTATACTCTCAGAGGGGTTCGGATGCGGTGGTCGCTGTAGGTGCTGTCGCACAGGGCCTTCCACTAAAGGGGTACCACATTTATTTTTAGTTTTTGCATATCATACGTATTATAATACTTACATATATGTGCAATAATCTACCAGTTTATATATGCAATTTATTTTTGTTTACATGTTATAACAGGGTCTCTAGGTTATTTATTGCCTTGGGCATCCTTATTACCCCGAGACGGCTCCTTCCTCAACATAACATTATTATTATTTTTTCTATTCCGCAAACATGATCGCGGCTAACGGACCAAGTTGTATCGTACTAACGCATGGATTTTATTACTTTTAATGTCTAATGTTATCTATAGTGTCATGATGAATTGTGTACTCACTCGCTAGCACTTCATCGCCACATAATCTCACTCTAGTCACTCGTCACCAACACTCCCTAACCTCCCACATCGTTTATTTATACGTATTGTCTATTAAAAATATAAATTATAACAGCGCAAAACAATTCGATACACAGACTATGTGTATGCACCATCATACCTCACACTCAACCCAATTCTCCTCATTAAAAACATTTTTTTTTCTCTTGCTTACCTATAAAACCAATGAATACATACAACCAATCTATAATTTTTTACCATTTATCAACAACTCAACCTAACGTATAATAAAAATAAGAGGTAATGTTCTTTTTGGCGTTGGTTTGGGGCGGAGTTCAAAGTTGGGTCCAAAATTCAAAAAAGGTTCACTTTTGGTCCAAAAACTTAGTTTCTGTCCACTTTTAGTCCAATCCCGTGAATTTGCACTAAAATTTTTTGGATAATAAGTGAACCGAAACTATGTCTTTTGCGACCAAAAGTGTAACGAAACTATGTTTTTTGGACCAAAAGTGGACCGAAACTATGTGTTTTGGACCAAAACCAAACTTTTTTTAATTTTTGGACCAAAAGTGAGAAAATGCACCAAACCACAGGGACCAAAAATGTACTTAACTCTAAAAATAATAAGTATGAAAAAGAAAAAAGAAAAAGAAGACAAGTAGCCATTCATTGGTTGCCATGTGACGGATTGGAGGTTGCCAATTTAAGTTACCAAGTGAACCGGTTGTGAACACTTCTTTCTTTCTTTTGTGTGCTTGTAATATAATATTAGTTGTTTATGTACTTTCTACCCCCCAACCGGTTGGTTGAGATCATGAATAAACATGGTCTTACAAGCCACTACGGCGACCAAACCATCACCAAAATCACCCCTCGTATGAGGGGGATGTGTAATGCAACATGTGTGTCACCAAAGGTACCTCACACATGATGGTACCTTGCACTACGTAAACCTAATAAATATTAGAGCATCAGGTGTGGTGGCTGAATGAAACTGCCACCTCAGCTTTTCACATTTCACATCCACATACCAAAATAACCCCTCACTAGTGGCTCATGCCAAACTCCCTTTTTGGCCCTCACCATTTTATTTTATTATCTATTTTTTCAAACAACTTAACTTAATTTTTCATTCATTATAATAACAATACATTACAAAATATTAAAATGTTACGAAAATTAAAAAAAATATGAAAAATAATTAAAAATATTTTGAAAATATATAAGTACATCAAATTATCAATAAACTATTTTTCTTATAGATGACATTAACAGAGATGCTCCATAATTTTGCATCGAATACTTTCGTGAATTTGTTTATCACGTATCTCTTTTGCTTTCCTTCTTTTGGCTTCGCATCTCTCGACCCAAGTACGTTGTATATTTTCTTGCGACTAATATACAACTCCTTGAATTAACTTATTGCAAACTTTTGATATTTTAAAATCATGTTATGCAAAATGATGCAAGTATACATGATTCTTCGTAGCTTGTTTATGGTGTAAGCACGTGTCAGTTGTTGGATGATTCCCCAACGTCCTTAGATGACACCAAAAGCTCATTTGACATCCTCTCATGCCCCCTTCTTGACGCCTTTTAAAGTGTCCATGTTTCTCGTCTCATGCTACTATAAATGATTTAACAAAAGTTGCACACTGTGGGTAAATCCCGTCAACTAGATAATACCCTTTTTTCATATTGAAATCCATTTACTTTGAATGGAGCTAAAGGGCGATGTCATCAATAAGGTCTTCGGAGTATAGGAGAATAATTTAAACATTACATCGTTATTCGCACCCTGCTTACAACAAAAAAACATGCCCAGATCACAACTCATTATTAAAGCATTTAACTTAAGCATTATAGTTTGGATATTATTATCACATCTTTCAAATTGTTCGTGCCATGATTTCGGATAGTTAGTCCATTCCGAGTGCATACAATCAATGCTTTCAATCGATCCCGGAAATCCATAAACCCTCTTATGTGTTTTATATAGATTTTGAATGTCACTAAAGCGGGGTTTGCTAAAAAAACTCAGGCTTAACAAATCATCACAACTCATGGTAAAAAAAATTAAAACAATCACGTACAGAATGTTAACCCCTTTGTAAATATTCATAAAATGCATCAGAAATATCGCTCTAAAAATGAATCTTTACCCATGGTTTAACTTAACACCACAACAATTACGAACCAAGACAAGTAAATTTTTAATGTTGTATGTCATTGTTAAGTTATTCAAAATTATAATGAATAAAGTGGTTGATTAGGTGATCAGGTATGAGCGTATATAAAATCTTATCTAATACGATTAAGGTATGAGCGTGATCAGGTATGAGCGTATATAAAATCTTATCTAATACAAGTAAACATAATTGCAAATAATATTGAAAAATTAACTTATGAGCGTATATAACTAATGAATAAAGTGGTTGATTAGGTGATCAGGTATCTACTAGTCACTCAAAAAGCTTTTCCGGTGAGTCGACATCTTTTGAAATGTTTAAGTGATCAACTAGTTCCTTTTATCTAACTTAATAATCAAAATTCCTTTTAAATTTTTAATTGGTTTAATTTCGTTCAGCACAAGAAATATCGATACAATCTATAAACATCAGAGATTAAAATGTGGAATTTTAGCAGAAGTGATTGTATATTTGTTTTTCGATAATCAAAATGTTACAATATATGTACATATGTGCATACTGACATCATTGATTTTTTTTTTTGAACGGCAACTTTATTAAAAGAAAACTAGCAAGGAGCTAGAATTACAAAGAAATTAAAAAAGGGTGTTGAATCCAACTATCACAACTAATAGAGTTTTTACCCCTAGCAATATACCAAGAAAAAGAACGCCTAACTATGTCTTCAAAAATACCATTTTTTCGAAGATTTGAATCAGAGAAGAGGAGATGGTTTCTATATGACCATCCACAGCAGGCTACGCAAAAAAGGTCTCTTTGGATCTTTTTGTCGTCTTTCATGAACAACAACGAAGGTGATTATATTCTTTTTG
>BQNB010097880.1:0-25283 GCA_026074375.1 Tanacetum coccineum | reverse complement strand
CAGAGTTCCACTTCTCAAGTCGCTAGAAAATAGTCTTCAAATAACCTGTAACTCGATGGACTCAACTCGCTATGAAGAAGCTGTGCAACTTGCTAACAACAAATTAAATGGGCAGAGTTCCTGTTCACAAGTCGCTAGAAAATTATCTTCAAATAACTAGTAACTCGCTGGACTCAACTCGCTATTAAAAAGCTGTGACAACTCGCGAATAAGAAACCAAATAGGCAGAGTTCCTGTTCACAAGTCGCTAGAAAATTATCTTCAAATAACCTGTAACTCGCTAGTGCCAACTCGCTACCTGCAAGAAAAGTTAACTCGCTGACATAAGTCGCTACCTGCACAAGAAGACAAGTCACTAACACAGTACTATCTGACACACAGTGTACTATTCTGACAACTCGCCAAAACAATACCTTAACTCGCTGAGAAGATCTTCAAACATAACCTTAACTCGCTAGCTTGAAAAAACGTAGATTTTTACCTAAAAACGCCTAAAAATCACCCTTTTGAATGTTTTGCTTGGTTTCTTTTGCACAACTGGGTAGTAGAAGGCTATAACAACTATAAAAACATGAACTTGAACATCACAAATGTCAAGATCAAAGAGAACCAAAAACAAGACTATAAACCTTCAAAAACCAAACTTTTGATCTAAACTAACCAAGAAAATGCACACATAATCAAGCTAATTATCCCATGGGCCCTGGTACCAATTATAGGATATTGGATATCATAACACAAAGGTAAGATTAGGAATTAGCCGATTATAAGTAGTGAGAGAAAGGAGAACTAGTAAGAGAAAAACATCTTAAGTGTGTGTTTGATAAAATGAACAACCAACCTCTTTCCATAGATGGAAATAGGCTTATATAGTGAGTTACATGCCCTAGAAAATGGGCTATGATGTGGGCTTACATGTGGGTAAAGACCCAGCCCAATACCATAAGTCATACGCTTACATTAGGACTACAAGCTATGCTATTCTAGACAATACACGGGGTGACTGAGTCTTTTTCATGAACCTAACAGTTCCTTTTGACGAGAGTCGAGTTGTTTCCTTTAATGGTGAATTCATTTGCGGTTTCAGGTATGATGATTGCTGGACCGAGAGTCAGAGCGACAATATAGTTGGCTGCCTACATGGGTTCTGTTAGTCAATATATTTGATTATATTTGATTGGCTTCCTTCCATTATTAGTTGGTTTATTTTTGGATGATTTGTTATTCATGAGTCATCAATAGGTGTTTGATAGTTATCTTGGGCTCAAGCTTATCCCTTTGTAATCTATATACACTATGTATATTTGCGAAAAATAATCAAGGGAAATCATAACCTTCTTCATGGTAATTAGTGCAAAACCTGTTCCTCTCTTAATTTCTCTCTAAAAAGTCAACCCTCTCCCTAAGTTCTCTTTATGTCTCTCGAAAACTGTAATCTCAAATCATCTCCAATTGTATTTTTTTTCTATATTTTCTTCACCTAAATCTTTAATTCTAGCAGCCATTTTTGACTTTATTTGGTTTCATATCAAATAAAATTAATAGTTAAATCAATTGGTTAAGAAAGAAGGTGTGTCACATCACTTTATTTCAATATGTTCACCTATACCCTAGCCCAATATGTGGCCCACAAGACTAATGTTGCTCAGCAGTTTACACTACAAATGCATTACAGATTGCCGCATCCCGGTCAAGGTATACTTGGTCCCGCTCTAGCTATTTATGCATCCTAGGCTACTACTCTACCAAGTGCGTTTAGCACTATGCCGCTGCAAGACCCAACTTGGCACATGGATACAGGTGCCTCATCTCATTTAAATTTTAATGCAAGTAATTTAAGTACCATTTTTTATATACGTTTATTTCCATCTGTTCATGTTGGTGATGGCAAGTCTATTCCTGTCACCAACACAGGCCATAACATTATTCTTTCCCATCATCGCCCACTTCATCTTCATAATGTTCTTGTAACCCTTAATATAATTTAAAATCTCATTTCTATTCGTCAGTTCACTAGGGACAATAATTGTACTATTGAATTTGACGCCTTTAGTTTTTATGTGAAGGATTACTTGACTCGTCATATCCTCCTTCGATGTGATAGCTCGGGCGATCTCTATCCAGTTACCAAGCCGTCAACTTCTCCCACTGCTTTTCTCTCGACAAGTGCTTCCACGTGGCATTAACGCCTCGGACATTCGGGTGATCAAGTGCTACGTTCACTTGTCTCTAGTCATTTTATTTCATGTAATAAAGAAAACTCTTCACATATTTGTCACGCTTGCCAACTTGGCATACATGTGAAGCTTCTCTTTCATAGTTCAGATTCTATTATCGAACATTGTTTTGATTTTATTCATCTTGATTTATGGACATCTCCCATTATTAGTTCTAGTGGTTTTAAATACTATGTCTTATTCCTTGATCATTTCTCTCATTACTTATGGATATACCCTCTTCGTTCAAAGTCGAACATGTTTGATAAATTTTTGCACTTTCGTAATTATGTTAAAAACCAATTCAAATGCGAAATAAAAAGCTTCCAATGTGATCATGGCGTTGAGTTCGATAACAACTGACTTCACACCCTCTTTGCCAAACATGGCATTCACCTTAGATTCTCTTACCCAAAAACATCCCAACAAAATGGCAAGGTGGAACGAATGATACGAACAATCAACAATATCATTCACACTTTACTTTTTCAAGCATACCTTCCCCTCACCTTTTGGGTTTAAGCTCTCATATGGCCACCTATCTACTCAACCTTCTACCCTCTACCGCAATTCATAATGAAATACCTTATACTCGCCTTTTTAACAAACCACCCGATTACTCCCGCCTATGAATATCCAGGTGTGTATGCTATCCTCACCTTTACTCCCCATACAAACTTGCTCCACGAGCCACTCCTTGCATATTTTTAGGCTACCCCACTTACCATCGTGGTTTCGATGCCTAAACCTCGAAACAAATAAAATTATCCTCTCTAGACATGTCACTTTTGACGAAACCCAATTTCCATACCATTTTATGACACCCTCCTCCTCGCCTTCTTACACCTTCCTCGACCCCACACCTTCCCCCCTCTTAAACACCATCGTATCAGCCCCTATACCTCCCCCAACTTACGAAATAACTCAACCTAACAATACAGCCATCCATAATGCGGAGCCCAACATCCCATACGGCCCAACACCCTAAGGCTCAACTCCTATCAACCCATCACCTTCACCTTAGTCCACCCTCCCAACTTCGATAGCCCACAACCACGCCAGCAACCCATCTACTTCGGCCCATCAAACCAGTCAACTACCACCACCATCTTTTGATTTTCCAAATCCCTAGCCAAACACTGAAACTGCACACGAACCTTTTCGTACTTATCCCATGATCACTCAGTCGTAATCAGGCATTGCCAAACCTATCGACCGCTTGTCTCTACACACTTCTTCTATTTCTACTATCCCTAAAAATATGTCTCACGCCTTAAAGGACCCAAACTGGCTTAATGCTATGTACGATAAATATAATGCGTTGGTTAAAAATGGCACTTGGTTACTTGTACCAAGGCCCGCAGGTGTTAATATGGTTTGCTCTATGTGGTTGTTTAAGCATAAGTTTCATGTTGACGGGACTTTGAGCCTCTATAAGGCTCGTTTGGTTGCTAACGGTAGTAGTCAGCAACTAGTTGTTGATTTTGATTAGACGTTTAGTCCGGTCGTTAAACCGGCCACCATTCGCACGGTCCTTAGCCTTGCCGTATCTCGTCAGTGGCCTATACACCAACTTGATGTTAAGAATGCTTTTCTTAACGGTGACTTATCTGAGACTGTATACATGCATCAGCCTCTTGGTTTTGTTGACAATCGGTATCCTCATCATGTTTGTCTTTAACAAAGATCTTTATATGGACTGAAACAAGCACCCCGTGCTTGGTTTCAGCGGTTTGCAGGTTATGACACACGAGCTGGATTTTATCATAGTCGCTGCAATTCCTCATTGTTTATCTATAGAGAAGGTTCTCAGGTTGCTTACTTACTTATTTATGTGGATGACATCTGATATGTGTGAAAACACATATCCGTTTTATATCAAAAATGGCCCTAAAAAGACAAAATTGTGCTTTAAATGCTTAAATATTGCTTGTTTTATCTTTGTGATTGTGTAGGTACGGATATTGCAAAAATCTTAAGAAAACGGTCAAAACCGGACAAACACGGACACGGGAAAGGAAAGAGAATACAAGAGCCGGGAGAACGCTATCAAAGGTCAACAAAAGTCAACCCTTGGTCAACCAAAGTCAACACACAAAATGACAAAACCCAAATTTCCCAAATTAGTCCCTCAAAGTTAAACAAACCTGCAAAAATGGTCCCCTAATCCCTAACGGTGTTAACTATTTAATATATAAAGAGTTAACACCCGTTAACTCTTATAACTCAAATCCAAAAACCTGTTAATAACCCAAGCCCAAAACACTCTCTTGGCCCAAATCCTAAAAAGCCCGAAGTCAAAACAAAATTACCCGGGTCAAACACACCCTTTTATAAAAAAGTAAAACGCGGGAAAAGAAGTTGTTACTATTCACCTTCTTCTTCAATTAACCCCATGCTTAAAAGAGAGGGTAAATCAAAATTGGCTACGTGGCCATGTAATTCAAGTGATAAAGGACACCCTGGCAGAGTTTAACATCACCAAGCGCTCTCATTGGTTAAAACCCACAAGGAGAATGCCACGCGGATGAAGAAAACACACCAAGGGCTAGATTTTTGTACTAAAGTACGTACAAAAGAAGCACAAGAGGGTCAAATCATGGATTGCCACGCTGGCAATCCGTGTGATCACTCAATTAATCCAACGGTGCTAATGATGGATCCAATGATTAGCAAGAATCAAGGGTTGAGATGACAAGGAGCTAGTAACAAACTCAAGGCCTAGAAGCTTCTCTGAAGGCTATATAAAGCCTCTCACATTCACACACGGGACTATCTAATTTTTTTAGCTTTTAAAAATTTAGCTTATGTATTTTTTTAGCTTTTAAACTTTAGCTTTTGTAATTTTCAAATTCAGTTATTGTAATTCATTTTCAAAAGGTTGTAATCAATTTTCAAGTTAATGAAATTTAGTGTTCTTTTATTCAATCTGTCATAAGCTCTTGTAATCTTCAAATGTTGTCAGTCACTATTCCAAAAAGCTCTCATAAGCTCTACTACAGCTCTTTGAGTCTCTAAGCTCAAATTAAGCTCATAATAAGCATTTAATCTACTTAAACTATAAAAATCAGTTAATTACCTTTGCCTATTGGATTTTGAGCTTTTGGATGATGAACTAGCCATGGATGAGTTCATAAGGACTTTACTAGCTTATCATTTGATAAGCTAGAGCTGTAGAAATAGCTCCTTGAGCTTATTGCCTTTGTTTAGCTAAGGTTTCTGTAAGTTTTCTTTTAAATTCAAGTATCTTAGTTTAATAAGTTGCATTTGCTTATTTTCTGCTTAACTCTAGCTTATTTGTGCTTAATTTTGTTTCATTATGCTTATTAATCTTGTTTGACTATCTGTTTTTAGCTTTTATAGCATAGATCTTAGTTTTTCATAATTTGTCCTAAAAATCTATAAAAATCAAAAAAAAATTAGCTTAGCTTGTAGCTTATTGTTTCTAGCTTATTTTCTTATAGTTTTATGCTTATTAAGGTTGTTATAATCTGTTTGTCATCTGGTATCTAAGTTTTTTTAATTAAATATGTTCTTATAAGCTTAAATGGACTTCAATGCTTTTAAATAGGTGTTTGGCATAGCAGTACTAACTGCAAGTTAGTACTTCTAGTTAGTACTTCTAGAGGCCTTTGGTTTTTAGTTGTTGGTTTTAATCTCCTATTTAAGTTTGTTTAATCTAGTTTCATAAGTTAGATTAGGGTAAATCAAGTTTTCATTAGTTAGTTCTTTATAAATAATGATCTGTCAAGTCATTTGCATAATCTAGCTTAGATCTCTTCTAGCATTAGTCATTGTCTTTCTTGTCTTTCATTTTGATTTTTTAGCATTTTAGAATAGTCTCAATAGGCCTGCATTTTGTCTAGTTTAAATTTGGGTCACAATTGTGTCAACTGCATCAGCAGTTATAAGAAATTTTTCCATTTTCTAGCTTAATTTTTAGAGAGTAAAAATAGTTTTTAGCTTTTGCTTTTCATAATACAATAAGTTTTTAGGTTATTAATCATCTTTTTCAAATTGCTTTTTGAAGTTAAGCTCTTTTGATAATCTGTTTTTAACCTGCAAAATAGCTTTTTGTCTTTCAACTTTCAAATACTAAAGTCAGCAAATGCTAGCTAAGTTGTCTGTTTTCAAAAGGTTTTTTCAATAAGCTCTTGTTTTTCTTATAACTTTTTAAAAGCATTTTCAAAAAGCCACTTAGTCAAGCTTTAAGAAAATATAAGTTCCATAGCTAAACTCCTTCATTTGTTAGCTTAAAATTAAGCTCAAAGTCTGTCTAAGGGAATGTTTGGTTTTAAGTTTCTAAAAGTGCTTATTTTGAATTTCTAGCTTATGGCTTGTTCTTTGTGCTTATTCTTGTTCATTTAGCTCTTTAGGTTAGTATTAGCTTATTAGTATCTTAATTTGTCATAAACTTAGCTTATTGTGGTCTTTTAGATTATTAGTTTAAGAAAAATACCAAAAAAGAAAATAGTTTAAGTGGTATGTCTAGTTTTAAGCTGTTTAACAGCTTATTTAGGGCTTTTCATAAAAAGTTTCTTTTATTAAAAGTGTTTATTTTTAACTTTTTTACAACTTTGCTTTTATAAGTTTTCAAAATAAAAAAAAAGAAGGTGGAAATCAAGGGTGAGCAAGACTCGAACCCCCGACCTCAACACCCTCAACCCTTTTATAACAACACAACACACACTCCACTACCAACGCGCCCTGAGGTCTTTTTCGTTAAACCTTTACAACATTTAATTTTTATACACGTTTTCCCTTTATAGCTTATAAGCTATTTTAAGCTTATTACATAGCTTATTCGATAAGCTGTGTAATCAAGTTTATTTTTCCTAGGTTCTATTTAGTTTAAGCTATTTTCTGTATTTTTTCTATAATTTTTATAATTAGTTTAGTATTTTTAAACATTTATTTTTATTAAAAACTTTAAAAAATCATAAAAAATAGAAAAATAATTAAAAAATATAAATATTTTTTAGAAAATTTTCTTTAATCATAAAGTTTCTAGGATAATTAGTTTTGCCTTCGTAGGGTTTAATTTGAAAATTTTCATTTTTTAAAAGAACGGGATTCGTTTCCCGTTTACATTTTTCGTGTTTTAAAGCTCATTTCAATTCCGTTTTTGTTCTAATTTTCTTTAAACTTACTTTTTAGTCAATTAGAGTCTATTTAAAACGAAAAATTCATTTTAGGTTTAATTTTAGAAATTTAGGGTTTTTAATTGCCGTTTAGGGTTCCCGTTTTGCGTTTTAGTTAAAGTTTGATTTTCCGTTATTGGTTTTCATGCTTAATTGTTATCATTTGCTTATTTTAAATTGTAGAATTAGATAATCAAATCAATCTTTGTTTCCAATTCAAATCATTGTCCGAACATCAAACGTGGTTTCAATTTCACAAGTTGTTGGGGAATAACGACCCGGGAATCATACTTCCCGGTTAATATACGTATTATATTATATATATATTTGTGAAGATTTTCCTTTTTACCTTTGTCCTCAAGGGTAATTTGGTAATTTTCCATCATATTATATATTTTATTATTACGTGTGTTGGTTTACTACGAATCAGGTCTAAAGTGTAAATTAAAACGGTTTCTTTGATCTTAGGTTTGTTTAACCTATATAAACCCATCTCAATTGCACAGTTCACACACGTAATCTCTTTCAAATACTTTCCTTCATTCAAACCCTAATCTCTTACTCACCGACGATCACCAATTCAAAAATCATGGTTGTTCTTGAATCGTGCCCTAAACACAACATGGTCGCTTATTTGGAAAAGACTGATGGGAATACAGAGTTTCATGAGAATATCAGATTTCTTACGCGAAGCTCCATTCATAATGCTCTCACTGTAAGTCCAGTAGTCTCTACTACATTTGTTGAACAGTTTTGGATGTCTGCTAAATCCAAAATAATCAACAATGTTAGGAATATTACTGCCAAAGTAGCTGGCAAGCCTGTGTCTATCTCTGAAGCATCAATAAGAAGTGATCTTCTTTTTTATGATGCCGATGGGATAGATTCTCTACCAAATCAGGCTATATTTGATGCTATATAGCTCATGGGGTATAAGGGGGATTTAACTATTTTGACATTTAACAAAGCTCTGTTTTCACCCTAATGGAGATTTCTTTTTCATATAATGAATCATTGTATTAGTTCAAAAAGCACCTTTCGGGATCAAATTCCTACTAACATTGCCATTGCTGTTATTTGCTTAACATCTAATCAGAAATATAATTTTTCCAAATTAATTTTTGATGGTATGCTTAGACACTTAGATGCATATTATCCACTGTAATTTGCTTAACCACTAATCAAAAATATAATTTTTCTAAATTAATTTTTGATGGTATGCTTAGACACTTAGATGCAAAGAAAAAGTTTGTTATGTATCCAAGCTTTATTTCAATCTTTTTGAATAATCAGTTAACAACAGTGCCTGTGCCTTTAGACCATTTTCCTGTTAATGCTTTGACAAGTAAAGTTTTCTCCTTTATGGTTAAAAAGGGTAAACATTTTTCAGGGAAAGTCACACCTCTGTTTTCTAACATGTTAACCAACAGAGTATGAGGGTGAACAATCAGAAAGACCATCTGAACCACAACTTACACCCTCTCCTCCTCACCCAAGTGAAGTTCATGTTGAGCCTCAGTCTGACCCATCACCTAGACATTCACCTTCTACTCATATTCCTGATTCCATTTCAGAGAGTTCTAGTAGGAATCATGGAGGTCAGTCATCCAGTGATAAATCCCTTTCAGGGAATGAGGGTGACATGACACTCCAAAGTGTGTATGATCTTTGTATCTCCTTGTGTACACATGTTACAGATCAAGCCAAGGAAATTAAACACTTGAAGGCATAGATCAAGAAGCTTAAGAAGAAAGCCAAACCTGTTATCACACACCACAGAGCTTAGATGAAGAGTGTCTCCATGAAGCAAAGATTGGCAGGAAAGAAATCCTTAAAGACACAGTGGATGCAAAAGGAGTCTGTATCCAAATAGGGGAGGAAACCTGCCAAAGCTGAACCTTCAGTCCATAATACGTTGGATTATATGGATACTGAGAATGCTCAAGATATGGGGAGGTCAAGATTTGTGGTGCATGAAGAGAAAGAAAGGGAAGAAAAGGAAGTTAGTACTGATGATGCACTAGGTACCGACAAGGAAAAAGATAGTACCGACAAGGAAAAAGATAGTACCGATAGACCAGATGAAGGTACTGAAGGAAGAAGTGCTACTCCAACAACTCCAACACCTACTCCTACAACTTTTGGAGATGATGAAACTATTGCTCAAGTTCTTCTCAACATGAGCCAAGCCAAAGCAGTTTCAAGAGAAAAGGAGAAAGGAGTTGAACTGAAGGATGTAGAGAATATTGAAAGACCAAGGCTTACTTCAACAAGATCTCTCTTAACTTTAAAGTCTCTTCCAAAGATTGATCCCAAAGACAAGGGCAAGAAAAAGATTGAAGAGGATGAATCTGACACTGAATCAGAAGACATCAATGAAACTGAAAAGAAGTTTAAGATGCTTGCTCATGATGAGGAGATTGCAAGAAAGATGCAAGAGGATTGGGAAACAGAAGAAGAAAGGAAAAGATTAGCTGAAGAAGAAGCTACAAATGTTGCTCTTATACAAGACTTTGATGACATCAAAGCAAGAATGGAAGCTGATAGACTTCTAGCATTAAGGCTTCAAGAAGAAGAGAGAGAGCAGTTCACTGTGGAAGAGAGAGCAAAATTCCTTCATGATACAATTGCAGCTCAAAGAAGGTTTCTTGCAGAACAAAGAGCTATTGCAATAAGGAATAGACCTCCTACAAGAACTCAGCTTAGGAGTCAGATGATGACTTACTTGAAACATGTTGGAAACAAGAAACACTCAGACCTGAAGAATAAAACTTTTGAAGAAATACAAGCTTTATATGAGAAAGTGAAAAGGTTTGATGAAAGTTTCACTGCTGTTGGTTCCACTAAGGATGAAAGAAAGATTAAGGAGATGAATGAAGGAGCAAAAGATCTTGAACAGAAGAGATTAAAGAAGAAGGTTGCTAAAGAAACTCCAAAGAAAGAAGACACAACAAAGGTACCTGCTAAGGTAGATGTGACAGAGCAGGGTATAAAGAAGAGAAAAGGTGGTCATATGAAGATGCTTGCTAGGAAAAGGAAAAGACCACAATCAGATGTTGATAGTGATGATGAGCACAGAAAGTGTCTGAAGATTGTTACATTTGAAGGTACCATAGATAGTGAAATAATGGAGAGAAAATCTGTTATTACAAGGTTAAACAAGGTATCATCACCAGATGGAGACTATCTTGTTATTTACAGAGCCAATGGGAACTTCAGGGCATTCAACTATCTATTGGAGGTACTTCATATCTTTGACAGGCAAGATTTATTTCACTTGTATGAATTAGTGATGAAGCAGTACTCAGAAGTCACAATGGAAGGAATTGAGTTGATTCTTTGGGGAGATTTGAAGATAATGATGGAATCCTCAAAAGAAGAAAATGATCAAAGTGACTTCTGGAATAATCAACAAAATTGGGAGATTGTCACATGGAGATTATATGAAGCTTGTGGAGTTTACATATTAGAGCTTGAAGATGGGACAGTCATTCATATGTTGGTTGAAAGAAGGTATCCTCTCTCAAAGGATTTGATGCAAAGGATGCTTGATTTTGGATTAGAAGTTGAGATAGAAAGTACTGTTGCATTAGATTTGATAAGATTCATTAAACAACAGCTGAATGAAGAGTAAAGAAGAAATGGAATTGAGAAGGGTTTGAGTGTTGGCTAACCACCACACAACAAATGGTCATCAGTTCACCATGCTTAATAGGCATAAGAACTGGCTAGTCCATAAGCAAACGGCTTGTGGTAAAGACTTCTCAAATCCGTTTATGGTTGACAATTTACCAAAAATTGTAGGGTTCTCAACTCACCTTGCTTCATGGTTAAGAGTTGGCTAGTCCAGGATCAAACAGTTCTTGGTAAAGACTACTCAAATCTGTTGATAGCTGATAGTTTGCTAAAAACTATATGGTTTATCAATGCACCATGTTATGGCAATGAAGCATTGGCTAGTCCAAAAGCAAACGGTATTTGGTAAAGACAAATCAATTCCGTTGATGGTTGACAGTTTACCAAAAACTGTATGGTAATCAACTCACCATATTTTGAAATAAAGAGTTGACTATCCCAGAGCAAACGGCTACTGGTAAAGGAAAATCAAATCCGTTTATGGCTGGTAGTTTGCCAAAAACTACAAAGCCAACTTAGTTGGATTGTTGCTGAAAAGATGTTGCTGTTGAAGACGTGTTGCAGAAGGATAGCAAAAGATGTCAAAGATTATTAAAGATCAGATCAAGATTTGTTAAAGTGTTTGGATACATCCTCCAAGAACTTAGGAAGAATAAACTGAAGAAACATGAAGTTAAACAAGTTCAAAATCATGTTTAGGGGAGGATTGTTGGGAATTATGCATTCCTAACTTAGTACTGTTAGTTCTATACTTAGTACCGCTAGTTATAGTTAGTACTGACAGTACAAAGTGTTAAGTACTGCTCAGATAGTTAGTAATGTTAGTATAAAATAGTTAGTACCGTTTAAGAGATATGTATGAGATATTGTAGGAAAAGATATGTATTATCTTTTATTTTACATGTTTTTTAAGCATGTTAGGGTTTATCCTTGGTCTATAAAAGGAACCCTACGACATTAAAGAGAAAGGACACACAGAGACAACACACAGATCTCATCTCATACAATCATATCTCATAGTTAGTAATTTGTAATCACTTAAAGCAGATTAATAGAAATCAAAGTTTAGTATTGTTCTTCTTAATACTATTGTGTAGATTCCTCATATACAATAAGTATTCATAGTCAGTGTTTCTATATAGTCAATCTGTATTTATACAAGTTGGCTATCACCCTTAGCAGACTGCAAAGATCTGTTCAGTTTGGGACTCACACCTACCATTCTTATCCTTGCTAGGCTCCCCCACATTTCCTCTTTTCTCAACCTTTTTAATTGATCCATTCCTAACAGCCTCATCGTTCAGTGCACCAGAAATCTGTACAGCCTTCTGCATAGTCTTTGGCTCCGTTGCTGTCACCGTCCCACGGATCTAGAGAGCAAGTCCATACACGTATCTCTCAATCTTCCTACTTTCTGGAGTCACTAAATGTGGAACTAACCTAGCCAACTCATGAAACCTATCGGTATACGCAGCATGGCTAGCCCCGACCATGGTGTGATTCCACAACTCAATTTCCAATTTTTGCATCTCATGACTAGGACAAAACTCTTCTATCATCATAAACTTAAAGTCATTCCATGACATACAAACTGCAACTTCTTGGCTTAGCGTGCGGATCTAGGAGTTCCACCACATTAAAGCCTTACCCACAAATGAATCAGCAGTGTATTTCACTTTTTGGTCAATACTACAATAACTCATATCCTGCACGGACTCCATTTTCTTAATCTGTAACGCCCCGACCCAAAAAGGGTAGAAGTATTACAAATATGGTGTGACATCAAAGGCATACATAATCATAACACAACACATGATAGGGAATCGCTCTCAGCTCATAAACTTTGTTAGTAAATTTTTGGGTATAGTTAGATTCGGGAACGACCATATTGCAAGAATTATGGGGTATGGTGACTATCAGCTGGGAAACATGACTATCTTAAGGGTATATTACGTCGAGGGGCTTGGACATAATTTATTTTCTGTTGGTTAATTTTGTGACGGGGATCTTGAACTCGCTTTTTAGAAAAACACTTGCTTTATTCATAATTTAAAAGGTGTTGATCTACTTTCCGAATCCCGTGACACAAATTTATACACAATTTCTCTTGATGACATGCTTAAAACATCTCCGATCTGTCTTCTACCCAAAGCGTCAAAGACTAAGAGCTGGTTATGGCACCATCGGTTATCAAATCTCAACTTCGGTACTATTAACAAGCTAGCTAAAGACGGTCTTGCACGAGGCATTCCAAAGATTATAATTTTAGAAAATCATTGTGCTCTGCCTGGACTATGGACGGTTTAGGAAAGAGCAAAGAAATAATCCATTAAACCAAAGCTGAAGACACTAAACTAAGAGAAGCTATTCTTTTGCTTATGGATTTGTTTGTTGGCAAGATACGGTTCTATTCTTTGTTTTTTGTGGAGAGTATTAACAGAAAAAGGTATATCTTAGTGAATTTTAACGATTACTCAAGATTTACTTGGGTCAGATTTTTGAGGACAAAAGATGAAGCTCCTGAGGAAATCATTAAATGCATCAAAAATATACAAGTTCGTTTGAACCCCACCGTCCGTAATGTTCGAACAGATAATGGAGCCGAATTTGTCAATCAGACACTTTGTGAATTCTATGAAAATGTTGGCATCTCACAACAAACATCTGTTGCACGCACTCCTCAGTAGAACGACATTGTCGAAAGGCGAAACTGAACTCTTGTAAAAGCTGCTCGTACTATGTTAATATTTTCTAAAGCTTAATTATTTTTATGGGCTGAAGCAATCAACACAGCCTGTTACACCTAAAACTGTTCAATAATCCGCCGTCGATACAACAAAAATCCATATGAGCTTATGCAAGATAAGAAACCAGATTTATCATTCTTTCATGTCTTTGGTGCACTATGTTATCCAACCAATGAAAGTGTCGACCTGCGTAAAATAGATGCAAAAGCTGACATTGGTATTTTCGTCGGTTACGCGCCCGCAACGAAAGCGTTCAAAATCTACAACAAAAGAAACCAAAAAATTATTGAAACAATTTATGTGACATTTGATGAGCTGACGGCTTTGGCTTCTGAACAATTCAGTTCAGGACCCGGGCTTCAATATATGACTCCTACAACATCCAGTTCAGGACTCATTCCAAACCCTGTTTCTCAACAACCTTGTATTCCACCAAACAGAGATGATTGGGATCACTTGTTTCAACCTATGTTCGATGATTACTTCACTCCTCTACCAAATGTTGTTTCTCAAGTTCAAGAAGCTGTTGCTCTAAGAGCTGTGGATTTAGCTGATTCTCTTGTGTCAACTTCCATTGACCAGGATGCTCCATCAACACAAGAACAAGTTAATCTCCAAACATTTCTTAAGGTTTTAAAGAATCACCAAAAACACCAATCTTTCGTGATGATCCACTTAATGAATCTCCTCATGAAGAATCAACTTCTTAAGGGTCATCATCGAATGTGAGACAAATCCATAGTCCATTTGAACACCTTGGTAGATGGACTAAGGATCATCCTACAGAAAACGTAATCGGCAATCCTTCTCGTTCTGTCTCTACAAGAAAGCAACTCCAAACTGATGCCATGTGGTGTTTCTTTGATTCCTTCCTAACTTCGGTAGAACCAAAGAACTTCAAACAAGCAATGACCCAACCGTCATGGATCGATGCAATGCAAGAAGAAATTCATGAATTTAAAAGGCTACAAGTTTAAGAATTAGTGTCGTGTCCAGATAAAGTGTTATTGATCAAACTTAAATGGATTTATAAGGTCAAGACAGATGAATTTGGCGGGTACTAAAAAACAAGGCTAGATTAGTTTCTTAAGGATTCAGGCAAGAAGAGGGAATCAATTTCGAGGAATCATTTGCACTGGTTGCTAGAATAGAGGACATTCGTATCTTCATAGCTAATGCCGCTCATAAGAATATAACGATCTACAAAATGGACGTCAAAACGGCTTTCTTGAATGGCGAGCTCAAAGAAGAGGTCTACGTTTCTCAACCAGAATCATTTGTTGATCAGGACAACCCATCGCATGTGTACAAGCTTAAAAAGGCTCTCTACTATCTCAAACAAGCACCACGTGCATGGTACGACATGCTGTCAAGCTTCCTAATCTCACAACATTTCTACAAATGTGCAGTTGATCCTACACTCTTTACATGGCAAGCTGGGAATGACTTATTACTGGTATAAATTTATGTTGACGATATAATATTTGCATCCACTAATACTGCCATGAGTAATGAGTTTGCTAATCAGATGACCACTAAATTCAAGATGTCAATGATGGGGCAGATGTCATTCTTTTTATGATTACAAATTTTACAAAGTCCCAAAGGCATCTTTATAAACCAATCTAAATATGCTTCTTAAATTGTTAAAAAATATGGTATGCTAACTACTGATTTTGTTGACACACCCTTGGTAGAAAAAAGTAACCTGGATGAAGATCTACAGGGGACACAAGTTGATGCTACACTTTACCGTGGCATGATTAGATCCCTTATGTATCTTACATCCAGTAGATCTGACCTTATCCATGCAGTCTGCTTATGTGCTCGGTATCAGGAAAAGCCTACCAAAAAGAACTTACAAGCGGTAAAACGGATTTTCGATACCTTAAAGGAACCATTAACATGGGTCTCTAGTACTCGAAAGATACCGGTATGTCTTTAACAGCATATGCAGATGCAGACCACGCAGGGTGTTAGGACACTAGACGTAGTACATCGGGAAGCGTTTAGTTCTTAGGTGACAAACTTGTTAGCTGGTCATCAAAGAAGCAAAAGTGCATTGCCATATTGAGTACAGAGGCTGAATATATTTCCTTATCTGGTTGTTATGCTCAAATCCTATGGATGCGTTCACAGCTAACAGATTATGGCTTTCAATTCAATAAGATTCCTTTGTACTGCGACAACAAGAGTACGATTTCTCTATGCTGCAACAATGTTCAACACTCATGAGCTAAGCACATCGATGTTCGCTACCATTTTATTAAGGAGAAAGTGGAAAATGGAATTGTGGAGCTATACTTTGTCTGGACTGAATACCAACTGGCTGACATATTAACCAAACCTTTGCCAAGAGAAAGATTCAACTTCTTGATCGAAAAGATCGGTATGAGAAGCATGTCTCCGAAAACGTTAAAAAGTCTGGCAGAGGAAATAGACGAGTGATGGTGGTAACTCATATCTTGTATTATATGTACATAAGAAAATATAAAAATACAAAAATATTTTTCTTTTATATAAATTTTTAAAAAAGAAAAAAAATCAAAAAAATATAAAAATATGTATCTCTGACATGTCTTCTGAAAATCGATAACATTTACGGCCTTAGAAATGTCATTCAATAATGATACGAGGCTGTAAATGAAGTTCGAGCAGAAGTTCAAAAGTTTTCAAAACATGCAAAAAATGGCTTGCTATTATTTTGGATAGCAACTAGGTCATCATCTTAAAGGCAAGTATTTCAAAAAGAAAACTTGACCTAACAACGGGAATTTATTCTCGGGCATGCTCTACTTTATGACTATGCAAAGGCTTCTGTTTACTTTACAACACAACCCGTGCTTTCTGTTATCCGTACGTGTACGTGTCAGTGCGCTTATGTGTCAAAATAAGAGAAATCTTATTTTGTATGGTGTTGATTTTCAAAAATAAAATAATCATCTTAGAAATTCCTTAGAAAATGATTTTTTTGATTTTTTTTCTTTTTTTTTCTTTTATTTATTTTTTTTTTTTTCAAGATTTAACCACTCCAAACAGCAGAACGACTTCTTAGCTCTTTAAAATAGAAAACACGAGAGTCATTTTTGAGGTGGAGAGAATGTCAAATACATTTCTTTCTTCATAAAATCATCAGTTTGTATTTATGGAAAAAGGTTTTTAAATAATAACGAGTTTACATTAAAGGGGAGCTAATTAAGTTGTAGTTTATTCGTGGTCTTAAAAAATGTTATGTGTTTATATTTTATATTGCCTTTCTAGGGCTTAAATACAGAAACAAATAAATAATCTAAGCATTATATGTGAAAATTGTAACCAGGCGACCCTAACAAAACAGCAGCCCCCTTCCCATAAGGTGTGCAAATTGGAGTGAAACTTCAATATGCCATAAGTAGACTTGATATGGAAAATAGAAAGGATCTAAGAGGTTAAGGGGGCATTTTATGTCAAAGTCAAGTGAAAACTTTTTAACAATTAAACACCCCATCCCCCTCATCCACTCCCTTTTATTTCCTTCCCGCCCATCATCCCTTATTTTCCTTTATTTTTTTCCTCCACCCTTTTTTTTTTTTCCCCCCCTTCTTTCCTTTTCCCTCCTTCATTTTTATTTGTCCCCTTTTCCTCTCATTTTCCCCCCACATCCCTCGTCATACGGAATACCACACGACAAAGTGGGTGAGCACGAATACAATAACAAGACAATCTACAAAACACACATTTTTTTCCTCCTCATTACAATGACTGCTCGACCTCTACCTAAAAATCATCGCACCACCCCTCAAGAACTCGCATCTTAGATCAATTTCAAGCTTTCGATGAGACAACTATACAATCCTTATTTTCCCCCGCATCATAGAAACATCTAATGTTCAAAAGGAATTGGGTTGTATCACAATATTCCTTGGCTCCCTGATTTCTCTTCCTTCCACCACCTAGAAAATCATTTTTATAATAAAGGGTTTTTGCGCAAATTATTAAAAGTTGGTCCAAATTCCTAAATTAAATTGAGAGGATTTTTGACTCGGGTATAGGCGGTATTAGAGACCCGGTTTGAGTACAGAGCTCTGTTCATTGATACACTAATACATCTTCTTGATATTTCTTTAGTGGATGTCTTGTGTGTCTACATTTGGGTACTATTGGGGTATTCATTGCTAGCGCGAAGTGACGGTTTTGTTGATTATTACATGGCTTATAATCTTCTTAGAATGCTTATAAAGGAGAAATCCCTGACCTTGAATGTGTAAAGGTTTTATGTTTTTGCTTCAAACGAGTGTCATACACATCATACAACTGTTCTGAGCCCATACATGACCCTTGTTTTCCTTTGCAATGAGAAATGACAAAACTTCATTTTGTGGAAGATTTAATGTTAATTGCTTGCTAGATCATTCATCTATGCACTGTGTAACATTTTATAAGGGTTGTTAATACACTGCCCCAAATTTTTGGATTGTGATGTGCAAAATTCAAAATTATACGACAGGCGTTTAACCAATAAATATACATTCCGTGTCCTGCCTATACAGACGAAGTTTATCACACAGTCCCAGCATAAGACAGGGATATTATACTCTTACTAATTCAACAAATTAGCCAGACGACTTTTATCCATAATACACACCAACGCAATAAGCCCGCCGATTTATACAACACAAGCTAAAAGACACAGTAGATTTATATACACTTCCGAATAGGACGCACGATTTATATACACCCGAACACAGGACCCGACACGGGCTAAATAGACGACAGACTAATATCACTCAACTACCTATCGACAGTTCACAGAGACCGGAGCGATTTATTATTTACTTAAAACTCCTACAGATGGGCGATTTAACTACAAACTCATTAAATCTCTAGAACGGTGACTTTATACACCCCTATATTAGACTGGGTGTTCATTCTACATACCTAGTTTAGGCTAGTGATTTATACTAACGATAATTTTGGAAATTTTGACTTTTTTTTCACTAAATGCTTTTAACTTGCAATAAACCAGCAATTTATAGGTATTTAAAATCTTTCTGATAAACTCCGTATAACAATTTGTGCTGACAAAATTGACCATGTTTTGACTAATTGTTCGTCTGTTGTCCATTAAGACATTGATAGTGAATCCTCTTTGTTTGTGTTGTCCTGATAATGCTGTGGTTAAGTCTCGCCTTGTCTAACTGTCCTATCAAAATTGCGCTAGCAAACAATGAAATTTGTCTTATTGAATTTTCCTAAGCAACAAAACAAGAATCCTACTTTAATTTGCCTTCTCACCCCAGTAGCTCCACAGAATTGGACAAATTCATTGGGTCTGCAGGCAAATCCTGAGCAAGAGGCTACAGCAGTGAAAGATATGCCACACTGCTAAAACTTGATATTCACCAAGCCGAAACAAGAAGAAGAAATTATAATCAGTTACACTAATAAAGGCACTCAGCTACATCATTCCCCTTGCTATCATCACCGAGCGACCACTTTACCCTCCCCAGACTCACATGCTTGGACCCTAGACAAAAGGAATATCGAGCCCTAAACGCATCACACCCACGTGTGAGGGACTAATACCAGGTCACATGGGGGGGTGGGGGTGGGGACGGGGGAGGGGGGGGGGGGGAAAAAAGCTTGAGATGCTGAAGTCCCTGAAATCCCTACATGCATCAATTTTGGAATACCAACAGAAGATGGAAAACAAGATGCTTTCTACCACGACTTCGAAGCAGGATAAGAAAAAAGTTTCGAGTTAACTCACTGAAGTATTCTGTGAATTCTTCACAAGATATCTTCCCCTTAGACATCTCTCCCAAGATTTGTGGAAACTTCCTTTAGAGAAGAATTTTACTCACGATTAAAACAAGGAACTTATTACTAACTGGGGCCAGTGTGACATGCTATCCGATACCCTATCGAACTGATCAAATGCACGCTACTAGCCTTGGAGGTAGAGACATTTTCTGCTGAGTCATTAAAGAGGTACCAATCTCTGGGAAATTCAACGTCAAGGTCACACGGACTTGATAGACTTAAGGAAATCATTAGCTCAAGTCCTATGTGGGCTATGTACAATCAAAAGAATGGATCTGATTATGTTGCTCATTTCTATTCTTTTCCCTTTGAAATTGCCCAGGGCCGCCAATTACGTCTCCCGCTGACCCACAGCGAAATAAGATTCCAGGCAACGAAAGAGTACCTGCCCTACCCAAAAGATTAACCACGTCAACATTGGATCATTTCATTTCCAAAGACAATTCCATCTCTATGAGGAACAATTGACCCCTGAGCAGATATTTTGGTCTGAGGATCTTCTTAAAATGTAGGCCAAAGCTCTTAAAGAAAATGCTAAATCTACAAAACCAATTACAGCTATGACGGTGTATCCTCCTAATACACCTGCAAAGCTGGTCCCCAAAGTCATCCCAACCAAAAGTAAAGTACAAGTAAATATTTATTCTCTAGTACAAGTTTTTTCAGAATTTGATAAAACCTGTAAAAAGAGGATCACACCTACGGGTCTCACTAAAGGGGAAAGGGGTTTTGAACAAAAAAAGACATGTTATCTCACCGAGGTAATCCCATTTTTCAAAAAAATCAAAGAACATTTTGAGGGAATTCAAAAAGCTCTCGTCAATGAAATTAAGGAAATAAAAGAAGTTTTTTATCAAATGCAAGCTGAGGTGGACCAACATGCTGTTGATAAGAAGTGCGATGAAATTAAGAGGAAAAATCTTCTCATAGAGAATGAGAACCTAATTGCTGAATGCTTGTCCTAAGATGCATTTTATACTGCAACAGATTCTATGCTTACTGTATCTATATTTTCTGACATGCATGATGCTTACACTGTTGCACAAAAACGTATTGCCGAACTTGAAGCTGAAAATTCTAATATGACACAAAAGATTCAAAAAGATGATCATGATGAGATGATAAAACATTTTTCCAAACTTGAGGAGGAATACTTAAATTTGCAATTGAAGTATCAACATATTAAGGAAAGTTTTGGAAACAAAAAATCAGTGACATCTTCGGATGCTCCTGCATTTGAGTTAGTTTTTGAAATCGGAAACCTAAAAGAACAACTTCAAGGAAGGGGCAATACAATTAGAGAACTGAAAGAGAAAATTTCTCCCATTTTCAAAAAGAAACATAGTGAAGCCAGACCCATTCTTGACTTTAAGGCCTTAGATTCTCAGAACAAAGATTTAAATACAAAAGTCAATGCCCTTCAAGATCTAAATGAGCGTTTTAGGGTACAAAATGAAAAATTAAGCACCATTACAAGGAATTATATGATTCAATCAAGCTAACACGTGCTAAAACCATTGAAAAGACAACGTCTTTGTTAACTAAAATTGAGAACCTAAAGGCTCAGAGAAAAGGGAAAATGAATTGCGTCACTATGCCTGATCCTGTGAAACCAAAAGTTCTTGCCCCTAGTATGTATGCTATCGATGTTTAACCAATTCCCCCTCGAAATAGGAACAATAGGGAAGTTCATTCAAAGTATCTCAAACATCTTAAAGAAAGTGTAGGAACTCTTCGCGAGATTGTTGAAGAGGCCAGGGTTGAAGAACCATTAGATAGCCCACTTGCATCTGCCTGCCTTTACACTAAACACTCTCAGGAATTGCTTGAATATGTCATTGGTACTCGTCCGAAAGATTTCAATAAAAGAGATAGAAAGATTGCTACTGCCCCTTTAAATAGGAAAAAGCGAGTTACTTTTGTGGAACCAGGTGAAACTTCAACTAATAACTCACAAACACATGTTGAGCAACAAACACCAAAAAGACTAATGAACTTATGATTCCTTCTACAGGAGTAAAAGATGCCACTGCAGCTAGCGGGTCAAAGCCTAGGAGCAATACAAAGAAAGATAGGACCTTGCCAGCTAAGAGTGACAAGAAGAAAGTAGAAGACCATTATAGGAATAATAAGTCTAGTGTGAAACAAAAGAATCTATGGCATTCAGGGTCTTAACCCAGGGATAAATCTTTCTTCATAGATACAAGACATTCGTGGCTGATCTAAAAAAGATCTTCTCCCATGGGCGTTAGCGGACGTTTTTCATTTTTCACTCGGTCTTTACTTCCCAAAGCAAAGGTTTTTTTAGGTTAACTTTGGAAAGGCGCTAAACAGGCCTATAGGTTCGCCTTTCTATTTATAATAGAAGAAGTCTAATATAATTAGTATAAAAGTATATATAATTAGCCAAATCGTATTGATTCTAGTATTAGCTATAAGCGTACTATAATTAATTCAAATTCTAATTCTATCTGCAAAACTTGTAACAAATGCTTAATGTCCTTTAATCATGATAAATGTGTTGTGAAGAAGTCTTTGGAGTTGTTAGTAAACCTCCCCGTCAACAAGGTTTGGAGAGTTAAGCAGGTTAAGAAAGTCTGACAGGCAACCGGAAAGTTGTTTACCACTGTCGGATTTCAGTGGCAGCCCACTGGAAGGAAATTCACTTTAGGAGAACAATGCCCTTTAACTAGGTTTACTGAATCGAAAGTAGTGCCTGTAAAATAACCTAAAAGCGTCAGTACTAGTGACATTATGATAACTGCGAGATTAAGTAACACTTCTCAAAAACCATTAACTAGGTAACCAGCTGAAAACAAACAGGTAAAAAAAGCAAGTTCCATGCCACTCCCACTAGACAACTGTGTCCCACCAAACAATTGATGTATATGTGACGAAACCTTTCAGTGTTGTGGATTCCCAACAGGACCCCAACTGGTAATGGGGGAGTCCTCGGTAACACAACTCTCCATATTCATCCTTTTTTTTAAATGCAATTTTGTACAGATCATCTTTTGAGGTATTTGGACTGCAGGGTGTTCAAAACATATGAGTAGGGAGAACGCTCACGGCGCTCGTTAGAATTCGTCGTGTAAAAAAGTTTATCGGGAAGTTGATTTGGGAGTTGACCAATATGGGTGTACTATCATGGGTTATGGAGATTACGTGCTTGGTGACAGTGTGATCTCTAGGGTATACTATGTGGAAGGACTGGGACATAATCTTTTTTCTGTCGGAAAATTTTGCGATTCAGATCTTGAAGTTGCGTTCCGTAAACACTCATGTTATGTTAGGGATGTTAATGGTGTCAAGTTAATCAAAGCAATCTTGTTTGGCACTAATCTATACACTATTGTTGTCTGTTGAGCATGATGAAGTCCTCCCTTATCTGCTTATTGTCCAAGGCCTCAAAGAATAAATCATGGTTGTGGCATCGTCGGTTAAACCACTTAAACTTTGGTACCATCAATGATCTTGCTCAAAAAGATTTGGTAAGAGGCTTACCTAGATTGAAGTTTGAGAAAGATCATCTTTTGCTTGTCCGCTGTCAACTGGTGTACTATAATTGCAGACATTAAAGCCAGAAATATTCCCACAAACCCAAAACAGAAAACACCAACTTGGAAATTCTTTTAATACCCTATCTATGGGATTATGTTGGGACCCAATGCGAGGTTGCACAAACATTATGGGAAGAAATACATCGTAGTCATCGTTGATGACTATTCTAGATTTACTTGGGTTAAGTTTTTGAGGTCAAAAAATGAAACCCCAGAGTTCATCATCAGATTTTTGAAGCAAATACAAGTCAGTCTCAAGAAAATTGTTAGATACATATGTACCGATAATGGCACAGAATTTGTTAATCAATTTTTGACTGAATATTATGAAAGTGTCAGCAATTTTCACCAAAAATCAGTTCCGAGGACTCCGCAGCAGAACGGCGTTGTCGAAAGATGGAACCGTACTCTTATGAGGCTGCTAGGACAATGCTGATATTTTCCAAGGCTCTGATGTTTCTATGGGCAGAAGTTGTTGCTACTGCTTGCTACACTCAAAACTGATCCTTATACCACACTGAGCACAACAAATATCTAAGAAATGAGCAGAGAGAGACATGGACATGAAAGCTGATATTAATAGAATCTCTCACATGTTTTGGGTGCGTCTGTTGTGTAGAATCGCTGTATAACTAACTGCGGATTGTGTGATTAGACCTTGAAAAACTAAGACCTAGGATGCAGTACTCCCTAGTGATATTGAAATTGTTTCGTGCGCGTGTATGCACCAATTAGAAGCGGTTTATCGAACTATCTAAAACAAAGAGTGAAACCCATAGAATGTTAGATCATGGAGAAAAACATAGATCGCATTAAAATTCGAATGAGCTGACTGAGTTGATGGCTCATGTAAACATCAGTACAGGACCCGAGCCTATTTTGTTGATGCCTGGACAAAATAGTTCAGGGCTCGTACCAGATCCTGTCCCTACAGCTCCTTATGTACCACTAACTAATAAAGATTTGGAGATTTTATTCCAACCGATGTTTGATGAATACTTTGAACCCCTAGGTGTTGAAAGGTCGGTCCCTCCTACTCCTGCAGTTCAAGTTCTAATTGTTTTAGCCGGTACACCTTCTTCTACAACAATTGATCAAGATGCACCATCAACAAGCTATTCACCGTCATCATCTGTAGTACAACCTCATATCTTACATCAAGGTGTTGCAGCTAGACCTACTATCGAAGACAATCCTTTTGCTCACGCTTACAACGATCTCTTCGTAAATGTGTTTGCTCTAGAACCTAGTTTTGCTGAGTCATCATCTGGGGATGTCAGTTCTGCTGAATCTACACAAGTTGTTTACCCACACAATCATCTTGGAAAATGGTCCAAGGATCACCCACTAGATAATGTAATCGGTAATCCTTCTCGTCTAGTATCCACCAGGAAACAGTTAGCTACAGATGCCTTATGGTGCCTTTACAATTCTGTACTGTCAAAAGTCAAACCCAAGAATGTTAAGACTGCTATGGATGAAGCTTGCTTGTTTGAAGAGATGCAAGAAGAAATCCATGAATTTGATCGACTTCAAGTATGGGAATTAGTTCCAAAACCAGACTGTGTTATGATAATCACTCTCAAGTTGATTTATAAAGTAAAGCTTGATGACTATGGTGATGTTTTAAAGAACAAGGAACGGTTAGTAGCGAAGGGATATCGACAAGAGGAAGGTATCGATTTTGAGGAATCATTTTCACCGGTTGCACGGATAGAGGCTATCAGAATCTTCATTGCAAATGCTGCCAGCAAAAACATGATCATCTACCAGATGAATGTCAAGACTGCAATTCTGAATGGCAAGCTAAAAGAAGAAGTCTACGTCAGTCAACTCGAGGGATTCGTTGATCCAGAAAATCCTACATACGTCTATTGTCTGAAAAAGGCTCTTTATGGCTTAAATTAGGCTCCAAGGGCGTGGTATAACACATTTCAAGGTTTCTTCTAGAAAACAAGTTCTCCAAAGGTGTAGTTGATCCTACATTATTCACCCAGAAAACAGGCAAACATATTCTTCTCGTTTAAATTTACATAGATGATATTATATTTGCCTCGAGTGATCCTAAAGCTTGTGACATATTTTCAGAAGAGATGAGTTTAAAATTTCAGATGTCAATGATGGGGCAAATGTTGTTTTTCTTAGGATTACAAGTTTCTCAATGTTCCAGGGGCATCTTTA
>BQNB010097879.1:0-25284 GCA_026074375.1 Tanacetum coccineum | reverse complement strand
AACTTTAGAGGATGCCGAAGAAAGTCGAAACAAAATGAGACATAAAATGGTTCAAATTGATTATGAAAAGTTGAATGCGCATTATGAAACATTTGTTCCTCAACAAAAACTTTATGCTGAACAAACATATTTTTCAATTCCTTCTACTTCTGATAATGGTTCTAAGTCTAAAGATGTTCTGTCGGAATCACCAGGTTTAAAAATGCCAACAGAGAGTCATTTATTAACAATGATTGACAAATTGGGAGATATAATTGTCGGTTTCTAAACAAGGATTAATAAATCTTTTTTACAAGATACAGAATGAATATGGTTGTCTGATAGTCAAAATGAATTAAGAGAGTTTTATAAAACCGATGTGATTCCAATGTCAAGATCTTTATACAAGACTTTGTCTGAAATAAAAGAGGAACTCATTGAGGAAGTACATGAAATGTTAAATATTTTTGAGACAATGGAACAAAAAGTCAATGGAAAATCTCCAACAGAGATTCTTTTGCAAAATGAAATTGATCGACTTTTGGAAGTATCCTTGACAAGTGAAATCAGAGATTGTGTGTTGCTTTTGGTAGAACAACAAAAACATGAGTTGTTAAAAGTTGAACTTGAGAAAAGTGCAAATGATTCAAGAGATATCCAAGCCAATTTGCTCAAAAGAATCAAAATTCTTGAAAACAATTTTCAAAGAGCACAAGCTCAAAGTATTGCTTTTGAACTCAAATTGAAACATCAAAAAGAGAAAATGGATTGTGATGTCTCTTGGAAAACAAAGTTGTCACCATTGCATGATGAGAACGTGTTGCTAAAACATCAAGTTGAGTCTACTATTAAAGAACGATAAAATATTAAACTTGAATTTCAAAGGCTTTTTAACTCAATCAAAGCAACACGGGCTCAGCATCAAAATGAAATTAATGAAATGTTTGAAGATGTCACTCAAAAGACATATGCTTATGCTGATGTTCGTGCTCAAAATCAAGATCTTTTGATGACAATTTATGAGCTTACGAGTAAGCTTAAAACGATTGACAAAGGGAAGCATGTAAGTTTGCCAAATCTGAGACCTTAGGACAACTTCTTTGTGTAACACCGTTCAACAAAAATCTAGCAATTAAGGCTAAGAATGTGTCAAACACTAAGGTTACTTCAGATAGGTCAAATCCAGTCACTTCACAGTTTACTCCCACATTTGAAAAAAACAACAACACAATGCAAATATAATTGCAAGAGGAATGTATAAGATCAATCAGGAAGACACAAAAACACTAGATTCTAAGGCTAACACAAATGTTTCCAATTCTATAGGTGTAGGCAGTTCAAATAGTGTTAGAAGACCCAAGTCTAAGGACAATAAATCAAAGAATAATGTCTTGAAGAACACTAAGAGCTCATCTACATATGTTTTAAAGACAACAAATAATGTTAGCATAGATTCTAATAAATGTGAAACAAAACCTTCGAATGTTTGTCAAACCAATGCATGTATAACAAGTTCTAAGACTATAAATGTTGTAAACGATGGTTTGAATATTGTTTGTATTTCTTGTGGTCTTGATGTATTTTTGCATTCTCATGAAAAATGTGTTGCACATAATGCTTTGACTAGGAAATCTAGTGTTAAGAGAGCCTTATTCACTTCCCCCGTAGCAGCAAAATCTAAGAGTTTAGGAGCTACATCTGTAGTTGCAAAATCTAGATTCAGTGTTGCTAAAACCCCAACAACAACAAATAAGGTCTCGAGTGTGTCGCCACTATCTTAAAAATTTAGTCAAAGTAGGATACTTAGCAGTTACATGAACAATAAAATAGCAACAAGTAGAAAATGGCAAAAGTGGTTTGAATATCAACAAGGTTTTAATTGGACACCCAAAAGCAAAAATGCAAAATCACAATCTAATGTGCATAAGTGTAGAACCAGTGTTATATCTAAGACTAACACACCGGTTACCAATAACAAATGGGTAGCCAAACCGTTCACTCTTCCATATGCATTTGTTTCATGTAATGCAAGTGATCCATCTTGTACTGTAGATTGTTGATAGCGGATGCTCAAAGCATATGTGTGACACCCGTAAATTGAGCAGGTTAGTCGAACCTTTAGAAATGGCTAAGAGTTCATTTTATGTGTTTAAGATGTTGTGCTATGTGATTTTATGTGTGCTAAGTGAGTTAAGTATGTACATGATATCATTTTGAGGTGTGTGGGTATCTCATTTTGAGTATGTTTGTGTTGGATAATGAGTATTCCATTTGTTCACGTTTAGTGATAATAGAAAGGAATGACGTATTGCATGTAATGCTACATCAATAGTTGGATGATTAAGTGTTAAGCGTTTATGGGAAATGTGGCATTTTAGAAATGAAATAGGTGAGTGAAATATAGAAGTTTGTAGCAAACCTTCTAAAAATAAAAAGTGGTTTGGTAAAATGAAAGTTATATTTAGAAAGTTTAGTAAGTAGCGTTTAAGTAAAAAGGTTTAATCAAACTAGCTTAGATTTTTATAAAAACTTAAGGTAATGAAGTAAATTAGTTAACTAATAATTATAAAAAAATAATAAAAATATATATTTATTAAGGGGGCCGTTCGGTTTAAAAAAAAAGTAAGATTGGAGTTTTAATTTTTATCAAATTGCAAATAGAAAAGGATAAGGGTTACTTAGAGCAAACCTAGCTCATAATCCCTTCCTCCCCTCCCCTTGTGCCGTCGAACTCAACCCCCAAAACCCTAAGAAGAATTGATTTTCATTGCTAGATCCAAGAGTCAATCAAGAGTGTTGTTTAGGTGCTAATCATTAAGGTAAGTGTGTTCTTCATAACTAGATTTTATTATTCATGTAACCCTAATTATGATGGATCTAGGGTTTCATAAAATACAGAATATTAATGATATTTAATGATGCTAGAGCGATTAGGGCTTGATTAGGGTCATGTTCAAGCAATTGGTTAGGTTAGATTTGCGTTAAAACTCGATTTAGGGTTGAGCAGAATTTTATGTCGTGTTCAACGACTGATATCTTCATGATAATAATAGGTTTTTGAGTGTTTCTGGACTCTAAACAGTAGCCCATTGAATATAATTTCCAGAAAATCCAGCCTCGAAAGTTTTTAAGGTCGGGAAGTCATTCTAATGTTGGTTACACTAAAAGTTGTCAAAACAGTAAATACGGGTCAGATTTGGATCATGTTTAGGAGGGTAAAAACCTAACTTAAAATTCGAATTAAGCTTAACCATTCTACAGTAATTAAGTTCCATATGTCTATGGATAATCCTGTAAAAATTAGCCTCTGAAAGCATGTCTAAGTATGATTAATAAGTCCAAACTTTTTAGCGTGCAATCAGATCCGAATTAGGACAGTTTTGAAGTTTGATTTTATTTGAGGTAGTTACACATGTAAGTAATACTTAGGAATCATAAGGTAATTAATATACTCATAAATGAACATGGATGAGTTTTGGTATAATTTATGAAGGTCGTTAAGTAAGGGTTTTGGGTACGTAAAGAGACACTAAAATTATGCAATTCTAAGTTAATTGTAAATAGCTAGTGTAAAGTGTTAATAAGATGGTTAAGGTTGGGCATGGTGTCGGGGTGACCCATGATGGTTAACTAAACCCTTAGACATCCATCATATGTGTGTTACATGGACTAGAGCTTTTATCTTGGTCGAGTGTAACCGTGTTTATTTATTTGTATAGTTGCGTTTAAAGATTTGGAAGCTGCGTTTGAGCATTCATGCGAGTTTCATAGCCCCTCTTTTCTTATGATTTGTTAGGGGTGGAAATGATGCAAAGTGTTTGAAAATGTTTTGATTACTGTGATAATGTGTTGTCAAAGATGCATGGACTATACGTGACTATTGTATGTTGTATGCTACATGTTTTGTGATGTGATATTAAGAATTGTGAACTAAGTCAGGGGATCGCCTGTGGGTATCCATGGCCTGTTTAGTGGATGGTGCTGTGGCCTAGCGGACAAGAGGGTTACTTTGAGAGTATCCGTGTCCTGGGCTAAGGGGGTAACCATAAGGAATTTGGTACGATATGAGACGTCTTGTAGTCGCTTTCGGGTTATTGTGTGATTGATTAGATTTGCATGTTAGCATGTATGATAGTTCATTTATTGTCTTGCAATGTTTTCTTTATTATCACAGTAATTAACAATTGGATTTGATTTTTGTGTCTTAGACCTATGACTCTCACCAACTTTATGTTGACATTTTTAAGTATCATTTTTAGGTGAGTATCGTGATGATAAGAAGGATGTTAGGAAGAGTGGCTAGAGAGACCTAGGCATTGCTTGTAAAGTTGTCTTTTCTAGTCTTTTCATTTATGACATTTGTTTTGCTTGATACTTGTTTATCGGAGATTGTTAGTTTTTGAATTATGTTGTTTCGTGTACGAAATTACTTTAGTAATGCAAGACTCCTTTATCTTGTGTTGAGTATTGTCATGATACATAGTTTCCATTTGATCATCTCATTCATTTAGATTTCTCTATAGTAGACACCATTGTGTTGTGATGATATCCATGATGTTAAGCCTTGTGTTTCCGCCTAGGCGGGGTATGACAGATTGGTATCAAAGCTGATGGTTATAAAGAAGTAGGTGGTTGAGCCTAGACTATAACCTAGGAGTCCTTCACGTAGATGCATGTTAGGGCTTAAGCATTTAGTAGTATAACTAGTATGCATTTTCCCCCTTTATTACATGTTTTTATATCTTAGTTTCGTTATTTTTTTTAGCTATTTTGTTTGCCTTTATCTGATTTAGCGTGCATTATCTCTTGATAAACTAGCTATGCCTCCTCACCTTCATAAGAAGTTCCGCATGGAGGTTGCCATTGCAACAGGATGTAGGGGATACTATAAACCAGGAACAAGGGCTTGGGTAAAGTGGGGTAGCTGCAAGATCCGTATACCGATTGACATGAGAGTTTATGAGAGGTTGACCATAAAATTTGTTAAGGGAGAAGAGGTATTAAAGATTGAAATAACAGTGACTGCTAAAGATGGTACAATTACCAAATTTCTGGGAAAATTCCTAGAATACAAACCAACCAATAAGGAAGAAGAAATTTCTAAGTTAAAAGCAATATGTGAGAATGTAATTTTTGACATATCCGGCAGTGATTCGGATCTGGAGTCCACGACTAGGAGTGGACCTAGGGACAGTGAGATGGAAGATACGAGGGGTAGTGGAATTCAAATCAATGCTTGATTGTTCGCCTCTTTATGTGTTTTAAGATTTTAGGGTTTTAAGATTGTTTGACTTTGTTTTGGAATTTTATTAGGAATGTTTACTTTTGAATATTGGATTTTGTTAGATTATTTTAATAATATGATTTAAGTGATTTTGAGTCATTTTTCCTATGTGGTGATTGGTTGATGTGATCAATATACTCATAAATGAACATAGGTGATTTTTGGTATGAATTATGGAGGTCAGTAAGTAGAGGTTTTGAGTACGTTAAGTCACGTTAAAATTCTGCAGTTTTGAACAAATTGTGACTAACTAGTGAAACTTGTTAACGAAGTGGTTAAAGTTGGGTATGGTGTCGGGGTGACCCATGGGGTTAATAGAACACCTTAGACATCCATCATATGATTTGTTACATGTGCAATTAGCTTTTGGTTTAGTACGTGTAAAACCGTGTTGTAAGTTCAGAGTCTGTTGTTTAGATTTGTGCTAGTTGTTTGTGAAGCTTTTTGTTGGAATCTTTTGGAAAGCTAAGCAAAGGTGAGTTTCATAGCCCCTTTTTCTCATGTTATTTTGGGAGTGAGAATGATGCTTGTCTTGTTGTCGTGTTAAAATGTTTTTAAGCTTGCTGTAGTTATGTGTATTGGATCGGATGAGTACGCCTACTCAGTGTTGTGATATGGGATCGGATGGGTACGCCTACCCAGTGTATGATATGTTTGGTATTGTGGATCCCAATATGCAAAATGAGGTGTGATGGTGGTAAGACTGTGTGGGCTAATATGAGGCCATGTAGCGCACATATGTAGTTGATATGATTGTGGATCGTGGGCACGTTCCGTCCGTTATTGATAATTCAGTATGTTGAATTGTTTTTGGTAATTGCAGAGCTAATTGAAAGTTTCTTTTGGGTATTGTTGTATGTCGTAACCTATGATTCTCGCTCAACTTTATGTTGACGTTTTAAGCATCATTTTCAGGTGAGCTTAATGGTGCTAAGATAGAGCGAAGTTGAGTGGTCTAGGAAGAGACCGTTAGGATGTTGGAGTTCTTCTTTTTGCTTTTTGTTTGAATAAATGCGTTTGCATGAATTATTTGGATTATGTTTTACATGTCATTTATTGACGAGACTCTTTCTCAGTATTCAAGACACCATTAGGCTTTTGGGTTTTTGCTATGACTACTTTAGTGGTCTTTGTTTACTTTAGTTTTTATTTTAGTATTCTTTATTTAGACACCTAGTGTTGTGAATGATATCCATCTTGTTTACGCCTCGCGTTTCCGCTTGGCCGGGGCTTCTTTATTTATGTGACATAACTGGATCAATACATTAAGCTATGGTGGATTTTGGGTTGGTGCGGACTGAGATCCGTCTTGGTTCGACTACTAAAAACAAAGCCTAGAAACTGGTCAAAATAGCCCATTAAAAGAGTGGGTTTGGGAACCACTCTTTTGAGGGGGGGTATCTCCATGATTCGAAACATATGAAAACCGGTTATGCAACCAGTCTCTATAAGAAGAATCGACACCGGTTCTCTCCTAAAGAATGGGTCTCCTTAGCAATTGGTCTCCATACTGGTTCTCCCAAAATGTCTTTATAACACAACATCCAACCGGTCTTTTTTAATCATTAAAAAAAATATTTTTGGAATTCTTTAATAAATTCTAAAATTTACAAAATTTTACCACCATATTAAAGAATTTAAAACAAAACAAATATTATAAACTGAGTTAGATGAACCAAAAAATGTCAAAATCAAAACAATTAAAGTAAATAAAGACATACTTTCATTTCAGCTTATACATAAAGCAAATACATATTTCAAATCAAATTAATCACTTATGGAATTCAACAAAATATACTATAAAGAAAAACACTAGAATTCAACTTAATTATTTAGGTCTAATCTCGCCACAATGTAAACCATGCGCCAATGATCGCGTTCAATTCTTTGTTCTCTAACGGACGCTCATTACTCTACGGTACCTACAAGTAATTTAATAAAATGAAAACATCAGTAATGTATATGCAGTTTTATCGTTGAAACATCTGGATTGGATATATGGATATGACTAAGTCACGGATTATTACTAAGTGTTGATTCCAAACCACAATAGACATAGTTTGAATTACTTGAAAATAATAATTTTGGGCACAAATTATGTTTACCACACGAATCGTCTTAATCCTTAAACTAATTAGACTCGGCACGAATCGTTGACAAGCAATAATATGTCTTACAATAATCCCATCAAATAATTTTATAATTACTCAAGTGAACAATTTTAGGTACAAGTTATGTCTACCACACAAATCGTCTTAACTTTTATATAATTGGGCTCAGCCGCATTGTGGACTCGTAATAACGTGTCTTAGATGATACCATAATTATATTATAAACATTATAATCAAAACCAAAAATATGCATTAAAAGAATTAAATTAATGTTGACAAACAAGTAAAATCCATAAACATGATCAAACCATATATCTTTTACGAGAGAAAACTTACAAGATGGTTTAGCCGTCACCTGTTCTCACCCTCAACCCCACACCAACTCGTTGTATTTTCGATGGAGTATGATAGAAGAGTTTGTTGTCGCATGGTGGCTAAGGATTATGACTACGTCGTTCTTTTTCTTCTTTGGTTGCCGTCTGCTCCGACCTAGGATGATATTCTTTTTAAAAATATGGGCGGCCTTTGTGGTCGGTGGGGTGGGATTTAAATCCCTAGAATGAGCTTGTCCCTATATTTATTAACTTTGATTTGTCTCCACGTCCCAACACCACAAAGCCCAAGATGGCTTTTTTCTTTTTTGTGTCTTTCTGTGGCTCCACCGTAGACCAGCCCAAAGCCCTCATAAACCTCATCAACTTTTTTAAAAGATTGCCAACTTGGCCCAAGATGTAGATCAAATTAGACTAAAAAACCACTTAGGCAGAGTTGGCTGTTCCAAACAGACATAAATAGTTAAGCTTTAGATTTTCGTGCGTTTTTCACAATGAATATAAAGGCATCTTTTTTTTCTCTTTCCTGATGGCCTTTTTGAATCGCCTAAAACGGAGCTGGGACGAAGAAGTTATGATCAAAACATCGCAACGTGTCCAAATCTTTTACTCTTCCATATTTTACTTCTTTGTCACTTTCCGTGTCGTTTCACCATTTGCTCACAAAGTCTCTATTTTAGCTTCATTTTACGCATAACCTACATAATCACAAAACACACTCAAAGTACATGTATAACCAACTCGAAAAACAAATGCAACTACGCCGTAATTATACATTCTAATAAGGTGTATGTACAATTACACTGATCCTTTCATATCCATAGCTCGAAGGAGACTCGTACGTAGATATCTCTATATATGTATTAGCCGTCATCTATCAAAGGTATAAGTATAAGATTCCAACACTCTAATATTCAGAATTAGTATATACTGGTTAGTCCTTGTGATTTTAATCTATATGTCAAGTTTGCTTTTAATGTTTTTTTTAAAGTTAAGAATATTTTAGACACTATCAAATTATTAACATAAAAACAAGACAAGGGTTGTTTTTATGTAAAAATGGGCTTCTCAATCTTGATGTCTTGTAACATAACAAATAGAGATGATATTACAAACTCACCTGTCTTTAATTGTTGTAAAAAAACTAGTTGGTTTATAAAAAAATGGTGTCCATTAAACAATAAACACATAGCGACATGTTGTTACATACACAAACGAGTGTTTTAATTGTGTAAAAAGAGTGGTTTGCACCCCAAAAACCAATGTTTATACAATTTCTATTATGAAAACTGATTTTTTCAAAAAAACCTAATTCCATTTATTCCCTTCCTACTATTTTTTTGTCATAGAGATAGGGTTTCTATCAGAACCGAATCTTTTTAGGGGGGGTGTTTTTTAGCCTTTATGGTAGTAGTGGTTCTATTTGTTAATTGAGATATAATAAAAGGTATAAAACTATTTTGATTGTGTTTTTTTCTACAACTATCATCGTTTTAAATGCAATTCTTGATTATAAAACAAAAAAAATATTGTTTAATAAATGGTCTTTATTGGAAAGGTGACTAAAACCTAGAAAGCTAGGGCGGTAATAAAGATTGAAAGAAAAACACACATCATGACACCAAACTTTACATTGTATTAATTAACAAAAATAAGAGGCAAGAATGTACCACCCTAACATCCTTTATCTCTATTCATAGATATGATAGGTTATTAATCCCTATGAATTTCGAATTTCATTATTGTCGGCTTATTACATACTTGGCTTCAAGCCAAAACACTAGTTTCCTAACCTAAAAATCTCAAACTATATTTTAAATAAATACAATTAACCCTTTTATTTTCAAGTCACATTAACCCTCCTTCGGCCTTGTACTTTAGTAAAATCTCTGACTTTTAGCTTCCTTAGTCTCTTTTTCTTCTTTTTATCATCATTACCCTCTGCACCCTCTGTGACTAGGTACTCTGGTTACCATATGATCCTCCACCTTTTTTTTTAAAACCAATTCTGGTGTACTTTCTTTTGCTCCTATACATGAGCTTGTTGTTTCTCTTTATTCAAGTGTTTAACCTATTAATTTCTTTGATTGGCCATTGTAGTCTAATCATGGTTTACCAATCTTGAAAACTATAGCCTTTACAATTTTCCTATGCGTCCGAGTTATCAGTTCGATTGGGGCAATGCAAATGAGGGTGGCGGTGGGGGTGGGTGTGGTGTTGTGTGGTTCGGGGGAGGAGTGATGTACTCCGAGGGGTGAGTAATACCAAATTGTTTGAACCGCCAACTAGTTTTTATGCGAAATAAAGTACATGAATCCAACTTTTTTTGAACCTCCATGCTTTTCTATACTATTTACATTAAGCTTTTCGATGTTTAGCCTAGTATTCATACTAATTATTATTTATCCTTGCGACAAACTTTGTCAAGTTTCTTTTTAACCAAGTTTACAAACAAATGTCACAAGCCGTGTAATTCTTGTAAAGACTAATCTACTAACCTTAAGAAAACCCTAAAGCTTCGATCTTTCCACCTCAAGTCTATAACCTTCATATACCTTGTACTCCAAGTAATCACTTTTCTTAAATCTCAAGACAAAGCTAAACTCTTACTGTATTAAGAATTACCACGACTTTAATTCAAAATAAACGTTAGATAACTTCAAATTCTATGGTTCAAAAGATCTTTGATAATCAACTTAAAAAACAACACCTTGAAGCTTAAATATTCAACCTTGTACAAACTATTTTGAAGCTTGAACCTTGCAATACGAATAAGTTTTAAATTTATAACATGGATACCGATATTTTCTTTGAACATATACGGTAGCTAAGGGTATTGTCAGTTGCTAGCAAGAGGATTGTATGTTAAGAACGAGATCGTTCATGAGATTTATTAGTGTGTTTAGATGGTTTAAAATTCGGTTGCTACAATTCTAAACAAAGCAAATAATATTGATTATCGAGATTCAATGATTAAAAACTAATTGATTATATTAGTTTGGGAAATCCATTTGTTATGATTGTGCAATGAACATTTTAACATTTGATTAAGGCATTAGATGGATGATCTAATCTATTATTTTCAAGACCTTAAATTCCGTCAAGACCTCGCTCTCGCGCGTCTCTCTCTCTCCCAAGGCCTTACGTTCAATCAATCAATTAAGACTACTTTCATGTTTTAACTTGCTTGAGTCGCGGCTCTTTCAAAAACATCGTTAATCCAAATTATGATTCTTGTTAGATCAAAACCGGCTAAGAATTGGTCATAACAAATGTAGCCAAGCATAACGAAAGGGAAAATTGATTGGTTTAACAAGGACCCTTTCGTCTTATGATATGTTTAACAATTAATCCGTTTGATTTATAAAAACAATGTCACTTGAATCATACGTTATAGATGGATCTCAAAACAATAGCATGAAATTAAGGAAAACATGTTATCACAATCATAAAAGCAATAATTCATTCCACAAACATCATTTAATCATGTGTTAAAAGGTACTAGCCACTCATTTAGCTAACAATGATTATATTTCCATAAATTAAAGGATTCATAAACATGATTAAAAGGTTCTTACAAAGTATGTAAAGATTACAAGAAATGAGGCTTGGATGCCTTGAAGAATTCTTGATGTTCTTGACCTCCTAAGATGGCTTCTTTCTCCTTTAAACTTCTGGGATTTTCTGGGAATTCTAAGAAGGGTTTATGGCTTTGAGAGAGTATAGAGATCTTTTTTAATGGGATTGATTGATTATCTAAACAATAGACAAGACCATCCTATTAATTACTACTGGAAGTCCTTAGGGTTATTAAATGCTTAACTTGGGGCCAAAGGGTCATAAAATGCCAGGAAATAGAAGTCTAGATCCTTCTTGATCGTTCAAGGAGCTTCAAGACAAAGTCGGTGCATCAGACCAGAACAAGCCACTTGGCTCCGGTGTCCTTCAATCCGGTCGGTAGGGGCTTCGTCATCATATTTATGTTGCTCGATTTTTCGTTTAAGCTCTCCGTTTTGAACTGTTGCTTGGTGTCTTGGGTCTTTATCTTTAGTAAATCTTCGTTTTACGGTCATTATTAGGACTTGGGGAAGCTCGAATGATTGGCTCTTGCATTCTTGAAATGCTTCGATCTTTAGTCTTGACTCGGGATTCTTCGTACTCATGTAAAACTTGATTTCTTTGTTCTTTTCTTCTCTTTTCTTGTACTTGGCTACAAATAAACTTGCAACCATACTTTGATACAATAAAGTAACAAAACTATAGATAAATAGCCAAATAACTTATAGAAAAGTACGGATAACGCGATTGACAACAATCAATTTGAGCGTTATCAAATCCCCCACACTTAAACTTTGCTTGCCCTCTAAGAAAATCTACGAAAATAAAGAAAACATATCCCACCATTGGTACATTGAAAATGAATTCAGGAAAATATGATGCATTTATTGCATGTACCAATACAAGAGGAGATTCATGTTTAGCTTTTATGGGTGAAAAGTTGAGATGTAGACATACCGGATGATTTTCTTGCATGATATTAACACTTATATTCACCTCACAAAAAAGGAATGATAGTATAATTCACTCGTCACTCATTTTATTATTTGTTTTTTATATTGTCGGAGTAGACAGAATCACACTTAAAGCTAATCATGAATGATATATTACCATAAGCTTGTTACCATGAAACAAAACAAAAAACGATGGGAGCGAAAGCACAAGTGAATACATTAAAGGAAGAGTTATCGTGTTTTATTTGTTTAGGCTTTCGTGATTCAGTGATAATGCTGGAAGGTTTGGAGATAGCTGTGTATTATAAGTCAAAAGTCTGCAAAACTATGTGTTGCTAAGTTACCACATTCCGCCATCATATGAATTCGGAGTGATGATATATGTTTATTATATTACATATATTTTTTTCGTATCACATCTTAGCACATTGGCTAATCGATACCAATTTCTCTGCTCGTGTTCCTTTCATCTTCGTATTATTAAGCAATTGGTTTTATTTTTCTATTTATATATAATATTATACCAAAACTCAATCAACCTCTGATTGGTGGATCATCATACGAGCTCCCATAACATGTCAAAAGACATGGAGCTAGCAACTTTTTCAAAATTCATAAGGATTTCCCACATACGACTTCATCCACGTAGCTAGCAACCAACCAATAGAATTTGAAGATGTTAACATTTCGCATTTCTGGTCATTTAGACTTTCCAGTTATTCCATTATTTATTTTTAGGCTTTTACGCGTTCGCTTTTAATTTCTACCGTTAAGCTAAATCGTTTGTAAACTAAAAATGATCATTTAACGTAATCGGGCATCAAACAATTAAATTTTTACGTCAAGTTAAGTGTTATAAGTTATTTAGGATGATAATTATCACTTTACACTTTTGATTTTGTTGGTTAAGTAATAACCGTTTACGTTAAACACAATAAAAAATACGTTTTTGCTTGCTCATGGTAAACCCATAAAACCACCTACACTTCAACAAATACATCATAAATACCTAATACCCCAAAAACTACAAAAGATACTTATACAAATAAGCTTTGCCGAATATATTATACTTACATATACAAACACTCATCTAAATTAATTCAACAAATCCCCACTAGCACTAATAAACTATGTTATCTATTAACCAAGGGTTAAACACCTTACTGTGATCTTGTCAAGCCATCCAAATTTGTCATAAATTGGTCTCAAGCATGGCATTAGTGTTCGGCTAGGATTAAATAGGGGGAAGCAAGAAAGAAAGCAAGCATGCAATTGACGGTATCTTATCAATCTTACACAAGTAGACTTAGGTGAATTATAAACAAGTCATATCCTTCGCTTGATCCTAGAAATTCACGACACTGAGATAGCAACAAGAAAAAGGATCCCATGCAAGACCTAGTCCTATCAATGCTATCATGTACCCTAAACATAAGAACCTAAACTAATATTAAACTAACCTAAAGGTCCTAAATTATTTAATACACAAGTTGGTTTCCCCTTTTTGAACCCAAAACCTGACGACCTAAAAGGAACCCAAAACTATTCGTTGGTTTGATAGGAGAGGTATTCTAGGACTTAACTTACTATATGTATGTTCCTTTAACCAACACATCCCATTTCTTACCATTCACAATCAAAACTCACTTGCAAACTCTCTTAAAATCACTCATCTCTCACTCTCACCCACGGCATACAAACACACAACCTAGTATCTTGTGACTTTTGGGGGGGGTGTCCCCCCCTCCGGGCTTTTAAAACTAGTACAAGTATCCAAGATCATAGGTAGGCTACCTAAGTTACACTGGAAGCTTGGTTATATTGCCCAAGGGTTATCTTTCAAGTAAAATTAACATTAGGTACTAACATCGCACTCTCATCCCACTCTCCTCACTCTCGGACTCTTGTAAGTCGACACACATCTTAAACCTCTTCTTTTATTTCGTGATCATGCGTATTAGACTCGTTATACTAAAGTGAATGGGTTACAATGCGTGACCCGTTCCATTTCCCGTCTCGTTTTGCTTGTTATCTCGGCTTGTGTGGCACTTGACATGACCCTCACTCGTGACATAAGACATCTCTCGACAAACTTAAGTTTGCTTAACCCTCTTAAGCACGATATTTAACTAATTCACACGTGTGCTTTGTCATGAAAATGGTGGGCTCGGTTAAGGAAATGACGTAGTAACTAAATATGTTTTTGCATGTAGATAGAGTAGCTTAACTGAGCTTATTTAAGCTCCAAGACTTATTGGTTGGCTTAAGGTTGTTGGTCGAAGCATGGGAAACAAAACAGTGAGTTAATAACTCACTGTTGGATCGAACCAAAGCCCAATAAGGGCAACCCCACTTGCTACTAGAAGAGATTAAATTGTAAGCCCAATTAGAAAGCTTATTAAGCTAATGGACCTAGTTATGCCAAGCCCACACCCCTAAAATGCTTATTGGGGGATCTTATGAGCCCACGGCCTTTACTATGGTACGCTTATTGATTAAGCTAACAAGTGGAAAACAACTTATTAAAGTAAAAAAATTATTTACAACTTAATATATAATGAAAACTAGTTGGGACCCTTTAATGGACCTTATAAGGCTTATGAAAATTGATTCTTGGGCGAAGGCCATTGACACAAAAAAAATCGTTCGAGCTTTTTTAGGAATATTTGTAATACTTAGTTTCTACTAGTTGGTATGGTTCCTACAGGTGAGTAGTAGTTCCTACTGAGCAGGTATGTAGTTCTGCATGTAAGTTATTATCATAGTTTGTATTGGTAGGCTAAGTTTCGTTCCTACTGGTAGATACTTAGTCCAAGTAGAGTCAAAATAGTTATTCCAGGGATAATATTTTAGTTGGTTAGAGATGAGGAATGAATGAGGCTAAATAAGGAAGTTATTCATGGATATCAATCTCACGCGTTTGAGTAAAATCCGCTTTGGGTTTCACCTCTATAAAAAAACCACGGCTTAGGGAATTATAGAATTAGAAAACACAATTCTTTGTGTCTACTTATTCTTTAATAGAAAATCATAGAAGGATCCTTTAGTTTTATTAGTCCCGTTCTTGGGGTTAATTTAGTTGTGTCTTATATTCCGGAGTAGCCATTAGCTTTGCAAAGCAAGGAGGTCTCTCGTGATTAGCTTTGTGATTAGATAGGTTAATCACCACCCTTAACAGGCAGTAAAGATCTATCTAAGAGTGGGATCTAACAAGTGGTATCAGAGCTTGTTGAGAGTCTCTCATAAGAAGAATATTCCTGGATTTAAGATCCTTATAAACCTCACAACCAAACACCTTTATATACCTTTAAAATGGCAGGATCTGACAATGATAGCGATGATGCTAGTGTTTCTAGTGAACCCACCATTCCTCAACAACAACGAAACATTCAACCTCAATTCATTAACACTGTTCTCAAAACAAACATGCAAGTTTCCTTATTTGAAGAAAGATGCGTTTAGAGGTCTGGGCTATGAAAGATGGACTACCTGGATCACAAACCAATGATATGAATATCTGGAAGGTGATTCAAAATGGCAATAGCTTGAAAAGGACTGGAAGAGATTGTGATAGAAGGGTCATTGTTACTGCCCCAATCGACTGCTGATGAACACGATTGTTGTTCAGAGGGAATCAAAAGGCTCAAGAACTACCTATCTTTAGTCTATTTGAATGATCATGCGGCTGATTTCCATTATATGGATGATGCACGGGATATATGGCAATGCGTAGTCAAAGCTAGGTTTGGTGGAAAAATGTCGTATCTATGAAGATGAGAACAGTCTATGCGCAAGAAGAATTTTTAGAGTTCAGAATTAGTGATAGTTGAGGGATTACCAAAAAGGGGTATAACAGAATGCAGGAAGAAGATTCTAAGTCAGCTTAACCAACTCAAGGCCAAGCCAGAGGATGAAGATATTAATCTCAAGTTTCTAAGAGCTTTGCCTTCATCATGGTCTCAGGTAGCTTTAACCTTGAAAACCAAAGGTGGACTTGAACTTCTTTCTTTTGATGATTTGTACTACAAGTTAAAGACTCTTGAGGTAGATATCAAAGGATACTCTACTTTTTCCTCATGCAATCTGCAGGTTCACATTGCCATTATGCATTTGTTAGTACACTCAGTGCCAGCAAAGATGTTCATAATCTAGTTTAGCCATGCTATTCTTCATCTACTTACACTGCTCCATCAAACTCTAAGACTGGGTCTCACAGATCTGGTAATATAATTGAAGATGTTCTTCAATCTTTTGTTGCTGATACTGAGCCAGAACAACAACTGGCTTATGAAGATTTTGATCAGATAGAAAAATTGGATCTGGAGGAGATGGACTTAAAATGGCAAATGGCTATGCTTTCTGTTAGAGTACACAAGTTTGAGCAGAAGCTTGAGGAAGGTATTGATTTTGATAAAGAAGGAATCTGCTAGGTTCAACAAGAAGAAGGTCAGATGTTACAAGTGTCTTCAAAGAGGTCACTTTGCCAGAGAATGCAGGGCAAAGGGAGGAAATGACAAGCAGAGATATTCCTCATTCAAGATTCAGGAGATTGGAAAGAAGGAAGAAGATTCCAAAGCATTGATCACTGTTGATACATTGGTTGATTGGACAGATCATGATGGTCAGAGTAATGGAGTTATTGCTTCTAAGGAGTTTGGTATGATTGCTGGTTGTGATACTGAGGATGCAATTGAAGAAGGTGCTGCCAAGATATACAACTTGATCACTGGAGCTGATACAAAGGAAGTCAGTACTGCAGGTGATGCTGGAGAATTTGCTCTCATGGGTGTCACTTCTGAGGTACATAACTGCCCTTTTGGTTGTGACAATAAGTATAATGAACTTCAAAAGCAGTATAATGAACTTAATGAAACAACTTAGTGAATTATTTTATACAAAGTCCAAGTTTATAAGAACTCACTTAAAACTTTGAAAAACAAACGAGAGTTTCTTCCAGAAAAATCAGATTGACACTTGAAGACAAGATTAGGTTGTTATCTATTGAACTAGATATACAAACTAATCTACTCACACATTCTGAATAGAATATAATGCTATTGATTGAGACTGCTAAGAAAGATTACAGACAAAAACTTGATAATCACTTAGTTTTTAACTGAAAAAGTGGAGACCTCTTCCATAAAACTTATTCAGATTAGTTGATAGGTTTCCCTGTTTGTTTATAGAACAAATAGTGGGTTTGGGATTTACTAAAACTATTTTAGGGAAAATGTGTTAGGATGGGATGACTTCTGATTTAGTGTATTTACCACTAACTTAAAGAAGTGGAAGGTAGAACCTCATTTCATAGGTTTGCCAAATTAATAGTTCAAAGTTTGTGACCTCCACCTCTCCTCTGGAGACTACACTCCTCTATCTGATCACAACTGACTTAGATGAATCACAATGTCTTATTGTTACAAGTCCTCAACTCTGGTGACTCTAATTCTGTGTCTAATGGACTTTGTTTTAGTGATACAGTTGAACAAGTCTTCAGAGGTTAATTATAAAATGAACTTTGCCTCTAGTGATTCAAGTGTCAAATCTTTAGAGCCCAAGTCAAATGATTCTAACCGCCTTGTTGCATCTACTTCCAGTATATCCACATTGAGGAGTGAGTCCACTGTTGGAACACCTATCCAAGAACCACTATAGGTTCAGGATTTACCTAGTTTTCTGTAATAGTTCTTGATTAAGAATGGAAACACTTCTAGGACTTCTTGTTAATAAGAATGGTTATTTTAATAAAAGGCCGGGACATTTTAGGGATAATGGCTTCATCTGATTTCTAAGTTTATGTTTTGTATGTGGTAGTAGCACTCTTTTATAAGGATTGTGATTTTTATGAGAAATAAATGGCGAATAATAAGGATGTGGTAATGGGATGGGGACCTGTACATAGTAAGGAATAAATGCTTAATCATCAAATAAGTTTGTCAACGAAGCGTTGTATTCTTAGAACTGGGCAAAGTAAACATTACTCCTTTGCTAGACCATAATACATTTGGTAAAATTGTTTAAATTACCACGACTACAATGTTCACCAATTTTTAAGTATTCATCAAAAGTATCGGGTGATGCTCTGTACGCCATTTGGCATATAACGGACGTGCATTTCGTTATACGACTAATACTAATTTTTTTAGCGGCCTTTTGCCAAGATCTAAAAAATAAAAAGTGATCGGTTATAGGTTCAAGCTTATAGTTTGTTATACCTTTGACTATATTTAAAAATAGTTTTCGACTTATTCGGTACTGTCGCCCAAAATATCTTCGGTGGGTATTCTAGATTGTCGCAAAAATAATATTCCATAAGACGTTGTTCGGAGCCTTCATAGTCTCGGGGTATGGACGTCCGAGTGTGTGAACTATTGGTTTCATCGTCATCAAAGGCTAGATATTGTTCACGATATTCGTATAAACGTCATAATTGTTCTGCTAGAGATTCGTCGTCATAACTTATATTTCAAGTGTATAAATTAGGGAGAAAATGAAGTGTTTTAGAAAGTGTATATAAATTGTGATTTGGTTTGAATTTTGAAAGATATAAATTAAAAGTGGAAATTTATAAAAAAATTGATGTTTTTTCCAAGCCATTACCCAACGTTATTCAAAATAAAGAAAAAACAAAATCACGGCTGTTAATGGGTTGACGATGTGTCAGATGATGCGAGGATGACACCAGAGGCTGGTAAAGTTTGGCGGCCCCAACGTCAATAATACATATTATCAAATATATTATTAAATATTAAATATATAATATATATCATGACATCATTAATAATAGTTTTAACCAATAGTTAATGAAACATTAGCAAATTTGAATCAACAAAAACCCCTTATGAAAGTATTACGGAGTAAGGCTGCTCGTAATGGCAAGGTCGACCCAGTCGGTCGAGTCTTTGCCGACGTGTCTTCTTTCCTTCTTTTATTTATTTTATAAATAAGTAATTTACATTTTAAGCTTTTGATGTATGCATTTATTATAATCTGTTTGTATATAAGAATACATTAAATTATATAGATTTAATTATGTAGTTATTTGAGTCATTTTCTTGTTATTGTAAAAAAAATGATAGCGATTCGATTTATTACATCAATGTGTCATATGTCCGATTGTAGATATAGAAAAAGATTGCAAAAATGTTTCCCTTGGACACCTATAATTGTCAAACTATTGTAGATTCTACCAGTATATAAAAATATCTTATTTTGTTTTTTGTTACAATTTCAATGTTTTTCTTTTTTTAATGAAATTGCAAAAATGTCTTTCTTTGTAGACAATGCTTAGTTCTATTCACTTTACCAAATCATAGAAACCAATTATATTTAACCTTTGTAATTTTCTAAACGTGACTTCATATTGCGCAGTAGCTTAACCTTGAAATCCAAAGGTGACTGAACTTCTTTCTGTTGATATTGTAAATTAAAAGGTAAAACTCTTGATAGATATCAAAGATTCTCCTACTTTTTCCTCAAGTCTATTCTCAGTCCAAGCCATTCGCATTTTTAGTATCTCATCAGCAAAAACATTCATATGCTAGTCCAACTATTCGTCATCTACCGATAATGCTATCCATCAAACTCTAAGACTGTCTCACAGATCTGTAATGTAATTAAAGATGTCTCATCTTAGTTGCGGATACTGAGCCAGAACAAGAACTGCTTATAAATTGAACAATAGAAAAAATAGATTTGGAGAAGACTTGCTATGCAAAGCTATCTATGCTATCTGTAGAGTACACAATTGACAAAACTGAAAATTTAGTTTGATAAGAAAAATCATCTATTCAACAAAAAAGTCAATTTACAAGTTCTTGCAAAAAGAGTTAGCCACGTTGCCAGAAATCAGGCAAAGAAAAGACAACAGAATAGCCCTCTTCTTCAAGATTCCAGTGATTGAAAAAGAAAAAATTCCTAAGCCTATCACTTTATAAATTGGTTTTTGGACATAGCATGAGTACAAAGTGTGAGTTTATGCCCTAATGAGTTTTATATGTGTTATGAGACTAAAAAACTATTGAAGATGGTGCTAGCCAATAGATCAACTGATCACGACTGTACAAAACCGAGTACTAGCAGTGATGCTGGAGAATTTGCTCTCTGTACGTCTGATACATAACTCCCTTTTGGTTGTGACATAAAGTATTAATGAAACATCAAAGCTTCATATTGAACTAAAAACAATATATAATATTTTATAAAATTTCAAATTATAGAACCACTTAAACGTGGAAAAACAAAAGAAGTTCTGCAAAAACTTTTACACTTGAAACAAGATATTTTCGATTGAATAGAAAATACAACAAATCTGCTAAAACATCTAAAAAAATCTATGCGAGACTGCTAAGAAAGAATTACAGACAAAACTGAGATCACTATACAATATGAAAAGTTAAACCTCTTCCAAAAACTTGTTCAATTAATTATAGTTTCCATGTCTGTTAGAACAAAATGTGAGATTTAATAACTATATAAAGGAAAATAATTAGTGGAATACTCTGCATTTATGTATTTACCACACCTCTAAAAGTGGAAGGAACCTCTTTTCATAGTTTCCAAAGCGATCTAATGAAACTGTGCCTCCACCTCTCTCTAAGACTACACGCTCCTCTATCAATTCACATTGACTTGTTGAATCACAAATCTTATGTACTGCAATCCTCTTCCTCTTGACTCGAATTCTTTCGAAGACTTGTCTCTTGTATAACATACAAGGCTGTCAAGGTCAACACAAATGACTTTGCACATCCAGTAGAATTCTATGCAATTCGTCAAGCCACAAGTAGATGATTCTACACTCCTTGCATCAACTTCCAGTGATCCACAAAAAATACCTAATAACAATTGATCCAAGTGGACAGCCCATCCTAGAACCCAGTTGTGTTCATCTACCTATTTCTCTTGTAATATGTCTGATCAGAATAAAACACTTTAGACTTCTTGTAATAAAATGTTTATCAAATAAAACAGGTCAGAAAGTATGGTGCTACTTAGGGTTCCAAAGAAACATAATCTTTACACCATTAACTTGAATAATCTCAGTCCCAAGGGAAATTTGGCATGTTTGGTGGCAAAAGCCTCAGTTGATGAATCTGTGAAAGTGCGTTTCTTTATGGTAGAATTGATAAGGAAGTATATGTCACTCAGCCTAAGGGATTTGTGGATCCTTAACATCCCAAGAAGGTCTACAAGGTAGTCAAAGCTCTATATGGACTTCATCAAGCACCAAGAGCTTGGTATGCAACTCTTTCTACCTTTTTGCTGAAACATGGTTACAGAAGAGGCACCATTGACAAGACTCTTTTTCTAAAGAAGCACAAAAGAGATATTATCCTGGTACAAGTTTATGTGGATGACATCATTTTTGGATCTACAAAGAAGGCCTGGTGTGATGAATTTGAGGCCTTGAGGAAGGGAGAATTTGAAATGAGTGCTATGGGAGAAATAACTTTCTTCCTAGGACTACAAGTTCAGCAAAGACCTGATGGAATGTTTATCAGCCAAGACAAGTATGGCAAGAGATCCTAAAGAAGTTTGATTTGGAGAGTGTCAGGACTGCAACTACACCCTATGAAGCTCCAAAGCCTAAGTCCAAGAATGAACCTGATAGTCCTGTAAATGTACATTTGTACAGATCCATGATAGGTTCACTAATGTACTTGACAGCTTCAAGGCCAGATATAATGTTTGCAGTTAGTGCTTGTTCAAGGAACCAAGTCGCTCCTACTACTTCAAATTTGGAAGCTATGAAGAAGATTTTAAAGTATCTTAAAGGCTAACCTAAGTTGGGCTTATGGTACCCTAAAGAATCCCCTTTTATGCTTGAAGCTTATAGTGACAGTGATTATGCTAAGGCAAACAAAGATAGGAAGTCTACAACTGGTAGATGTCAGTTTCTAGGTAGGAGGTTGATCTCATGGCAATGCAAGAAGCAAACAATTGTGGCTACCTCTTCCACTGAAGCTGAGTATGTTGCTGCTGCTAACTGCTGTGGTCAGGTACTCTGGATACAAAATCAGTTGTTAGATTATGGGTATAACTTTATGAATACCAAAATCTTTATTGATAACCAAAGTACCATTTGCATAGTTAAAAACCTAGTTTTTCACCAACGGACTAAGCACATAGAAATTAGGCACCATTTCATAAGAGATGCTAATGACAAGAAACTTATTCAAGTGCTTAAAATACATACTGATGATAATGTGGCTGATTTGTTAACCAAGGCATTTGATGGACCTAGGTTTACTCATCTTGTGGTTAACATTGGGATGCTCAATCCATAGATACTATGATTGAGGGGAGGATTTGAGTCCAAGGGGAGGACTGTTGTTGTAAAATTTTCTAAAAAGTTGGTTTTTAAATTTTTTTTTACCACTTAGTTTTTCTTGCTACACTATGTTTCTCCTAGTAGTTGTATTTTTCTCCTGGTAGTTTTAACTTTTTCTACTGGTAGTTTTAGTTCCTCTTGCTTGTCTGTAATTAGTTCATTCTGATAGTTAATTTTCCTTTCCATTTTATTGTATATGTTTTGTGTGTATTGGCCTCACCTTTTGCAGACTAATGGTTCAAGAGGGTGGATTAGTGATTTTCTAGTGTTCTACATGGACCAGGTGGCCTTATTTTGATGAAAAAGAGTTCATACTGGTAGTTCAAGTGTTCCCTCTGGTGTTACCAGAGTTCCTACTGGTAGTTTCCATTTTTCCTACTGGTTGACCACTTCCTACTGGTAATGTTAATTTTCCTTCTGGTTGACTTTTCTTTGTGCTGGTTATGTCCGTTCGTGCTGGTAGATTAAATTGAGTTTTATCTTCATTAAAAGTTACCGTTACGATATTTTTGGCATTTTATTCGTCAAAGGGTTTCCTATTTAAATGGATAATTACTGTTTTCTCACATTTTAACAGTTACTTTTTCATTAAAACCCTAATTTCCAAACGGTCCAATAGACATTGAGATCATTCCTCTATATAAATTCAATTACCACTCTCTACCAGTATCAACTCTCATTGCGATCAACAACCAGCACAAAATCTCAACCCTATTTCAAAATCATCAATGGCCGCACTAAGATACAGGGACGAACACAACAAAGTGGGTTATTTGCAAAAACCCACAGGAAGTGATGATTATCATCAGATTCTTGACTTCTTGAGGGCTTCTCACATAAGGTATGCTCTCACAAATGACCCCATCATCTTTGACTCATTAGTCAAACAATTCTGGTCTACGGCTACACTCAGGTCTCCTGAGTTAGGTCCCCCAGCTATCCTAGCTACCATTGATGAGACTCCCTACACCATTACTGAGGACTCAGTAAGAAGTCAACTTCAATTAGCTGATGATGGTGGTATTGATGATTTACCCATTGCGGAAATCTATTCTGGAATGGATAACCTTGGGTATGTCACTGAAGGCAAGTTAACCTTTTACAAGAACAAGTTTTCACCTCAATGGAGGTTTTTGGTCCACACCATTCTTCACTGTCTCAGTACCAAGTCTGGTAGTTGGGATCAATTTGGTAGCTCACTTGCTGTTGCTCTTATTTGTCTATCTGATGGGAGAAAATTTAACTGGTCTAGCTACATTTTTAAGGGGATGGTTAGTAACATAGGAAATGCTAAAAAGTTCTTAATGTATCCTAGATTTCTTCAAACCATTTTGGGTATAGAAACTAGTACTGGTAGAGTAGTAGTTCCTACTGGCAGGTATGTAGTTCCTGCTGGTAAGGTTATTATCATAGTTAGTCCTGGTAGGCTAAGTCTAGTTCCTACTGGTAGAGTACTTAGTCCTGGTAGAGTCAAATAGTTATTCCAGGATAAGGTTTTAGTTAGTTAGAGATGAGGATATGCATGAGCTAAATTAGGAAGAGTCATGCATATTATTCTCACGTGTTTTTAGTAGATGCCGTTTAGGGTTTCACCACTATAAAAAGAACCCACGGCTTAGAAAAAGACACAGATCAAGAAAACACAATTCTCCTTGTTCGTTAATAGAAATCCATAGAAGGATCTTTTAGTTTTTATCAGTCATGTTCTTCTTATTAGTTGTGTCTATATTCCGCGTAGACATTAGCTTTTCTAAGCAAGAGTCTCTCTTGTGTTTAGCTTGTGATTACATAGGCTATTCACCATCCTTAACAGGCAGTAAAGATCTATCTAGAGTGAGATCCAACAATCTTTACTTTACGTTGTTTACGAACATCTGTATTGATAAAACACTATTTTTGTTGATGAACAATGTTTTTTTCCCTTCGGCGTATGCTTATCTCACGCTTTGCTGATGTTTGCTTTGTTCGATGTTTGCTGATGCTGGCTTGCATTTTCTTACGCCTGCTTTGCTGATAACAACACTTGTGCGGTGAACGTTTGGAGTTTAAGTGTTTATAGTTCGATTTTCGTTATGTTATATATATATTTGTAAGTGTTGGCTCTTGGAAAGAATATGGAAATAACGTGTACGACTATATCGAATAAGAGTTAGTTTGAAGTTTGGTTTAATTGTTGCCGAAGAGTAAATAAATACGAGTTAAATTTTATTTATAAAATTCGTTTGGTCTCGATGTGTATAAGTATATATATGTTATATATTTATTGAAGTAGTGTGAAAATAATACATTTGGAACGATATATTATCTATGGTATATGTTAATGTGGTCGTCTAAAAAAAGTAAGTGTTTAATATATTCATTGGCGAAAAGTGGGTAAAGATGTGTTAGAAAAATATAGGTTTTTCTCATTTATAATAAGTTTGTGAAAATATATAACACTCGTAAAAGTATAGGGGTTAAAAGTGAGAAAAAGCCAAAAATAATAAAGTACCGGCGTGTTACCCGGCGAGTCGTAGCTCTTATTCGGTTATATCTTCCCGATTGAATGTCTTTAAAGGGTTTTGGGACTGCTTAATATTAGTGGTAATATCCCTTTGGTGCAAACTGATTTGTGTATGCACACATGGCTTATGTAAATGAGTCGAATGGCTTATGTGTTGGAAAAATATGGTTTTGCAAAGTGATGTTTTGCAAACTTTGGACACCATTTAACATATGTAGATGTTATATGTCT
>BQNB010097878.1:0-18900 GCA_026074375.1 Tanacetum coccineum | reverse complement strand
AAATGGATGTCAAGACAACATTCCTTAATAGTGAGTTGAAGGAAGAAGTCTATGTTAGTCAACCAGAGGGTTTCGTTGATCCAGACCATCTGACACATGTGTATCGTTTGAAGAAGGCTCTGTATGGTTTAAAATAGGCTCCTTGGGCATGGTATGACACCTTATCATGGTTTCTTCTGGACAACAAGTTTTCCAAGGGTGCAGTTGACCCGACACTATTCACTTAGAAAGCAGGCAAACATATTCTTCTTGTTCAAATATATGTAGATGATATCATATTTTCCTCGACTGAACCTAAAGCATGTGACATATTTTCCAATGAGATGAGTTCTAAATTCCAAATGTCAATGATGGGACAAATGTATTTTTTCTTAGGATTATAAGTTTCTCAAAATCCCAGAGGCATTTTTATTAATCAATCAAAATTTGCTATATAAATATTAAAGAAATTTGTGATGGATTCGTGTGACCCTGTTGATACACTCATGGTGGATCGACTTAAGGTCGATGAGGACCCCTTAGGGATTCCAGTTAACCAGACTTGATTTTGTAGTATGGTCGGCTCCCTAATGTACCTCACTGCCAGCAAACCTAACCTTGTATTCGCTGTATGCATGTGTGCTAGGTATCAGGCATCGCCTACCAAAAAGCACCTTAAAGCACTTAAACGGGTCTTTCGGTATCTTAGAGGAACCATTAATTGGGGACTTTGGTATCCGAAAGACACCGCTATGGCAATAACGGCCTATGCAGATGCGGGCCATGCAGGTTGTCAAGACACACGAAGAAGTACGTCAAGAAGTGCTTAGTTCCTTAGAGATAAATTAGTCAGCTGGTCATCAAAGAAACAAAAGAGCATTGCGATTTCAACCACAGAGGCTGAATACATTGCCATGTTTGGATGCTGTGCTCAGATACTTTGGATGAGGTCACAGCTTAAAGACTATGACATTGCCTTCAATAAGATTCCCCTGTATTATGATAATCGTAGTGCCATTGCTCTCTGCTGCAATAATGTCCAGCACTCTCGGTCCAAGCACATTGACATACGACACTATTTTATTCGAGATCAGGTTGAGAAGGATGTGGTTAAATTGTTGATCCCGTCCGAGCACACTCTATATAATATAATATATAAGTATATAAGGATAGGTCAATTATAGTATAGTAAGTTTTTTCTGTCAGGTTCAAGATAAACGCTTTTAAGCAAAACGTTATATCAAAAACCTCCCAGGTCGTTTTTCCTCGGCGAAGCGTGAATTGAAAATCGGTTAAGTCCGTGATCGCGCGATTTGAATGGTTTAAAAATTTTGAATTGATTATCTACTTCTACAATTAAAAGAACATAAATCATATAAAGAAATATTAACGACGAAGCAATTTAAACAAGTAAGCACTAAACATTAACGGGAATTAAAGAAACGCGACAATTAAAACCTAAATTAAACCTAAAATTAATTTTTTTAAACTTTTCCTAATCCTAATTACTAACTTGTAAGAAAAAGCTAAGGAAATCCTAAACCGACGGTGATTAAAGTTAAAAATTAAGAAAACGAGAATGGGGATCAAATCCCGTTCTTTAAAAAGTGAAATTATAATTTTTTAACCCTACGAGAGTAAATTTAAATCCTAAGCCTAAAATATGATAAAAGAAAATTTTATAAAAAAGAAATTTATTTTTTTTGATTATTTTTCTATTTTTATGATTTTTTAAAGTTTTTAATAAAAATAAATGATTAAAAATACTAAACGTTGAAAGTGTTGTTGGAAATTAATCAATTCAGGTTTTTCAAAATAAACTTTTCAACTCAAACAACGACTACAAACTTTTTATAGAACGAGAGCTATTGTTTGAGGGGCGAGAGTGGATTCAAGTTTATTGAATCAAAATAGGTTTCTAAAAATGATCATACAATTTAATGGAAAAGGTTTCGTATAGTAATAAGGGGTTGATGTAAATTATAGGGGGAGTTAATTATTTTTAACCTCAAACAGTTGCTTGTAAATATCAAATGTTAGAAAAGTTTAGGGACTTATGTACAATATGTAATTGTTTCCTAGCTCTTTTAAACTACAAGGACTGAATCTGCCAACCTTTAAACTTACTTAACCTTAGAAAACATTTAACCAACAATAAAAGATATTAGAAACCTAAGGGACCAAATCTGCCAATTCCTAAACACTTAGTATAAATAGGTGGCGGTTTAGAAATTTGGTCATACCTTCAAAAACCGAAGGAATCAAACATAAAAAAAATCATTTCTTTCACTTTCACAAACCGCCACCACCAACTCGCCACTATCAATCTTGATTTCCAGGTTTTTCCTTGCTAAGGTAATGATAATATGATGTTCTACAACCTTAGATTTATCTGTAAATGAAAGGAATCAACCCAAAATTCATTCAAATGTGTAGAATCTCTAGAAAACAAACCTAGGGTTTTGAAAATTTTAAATGATGTTTGGAATGTGTAATGGGATAGGTGCCCATAGGAGTAGAGAACACTCGATCATTACAGATTAGATAAATCAATTCTTGTTTTGATGCTATGATCTAGTCTATGTTCGTTTTTTGATCGAAATGACATGGTGTGTTTAAAATCGTGTTTTTATTGCTAGGATTTACTCATTAAATTGAGATAATGATAGTTTGATGTTTATTTGAGATCCTCTTACAATACATTGCATAAATTGATGATTTTCGCATAAGGTTTGACTTTCAAAAGTCAAACAGTGGTTTGAAGTTGTTGTAATTTGTTTGCATTGTTGTATGTGTTAGTATAATGTGCTATTTGAGTAGTAAGGGCATGTGTGCATGTCCACCTTTAAGTGCTTAAATTTGGTAATGTGTGGCTTTTAATGATTGTTGCAAGTCTTAGTTCAAATGTAATGTGCGAGATTATTGGTTGATAAAACTGCTGCTAGATGATCAACAGGATCTAGGATACCTTGGATTGTGTTTGGAATAGCCAAATCAGTAAGAAAATTGAATGTAAGTTTAGGTTTCTTAATGGCGGTTTGCCATATTCTTGGTAGCCGTTTGCTTGTTGGTTGACTCGTCCTTTTTAGTATATATAAATATAATAAATATATAATATAAATATGTAATAAAGGATTCTAAGATCCTAATAGAGAGATAAGTATTTGTAAGGGCTTTTTAAGAGACCTCTCATTTTCATCCAAGCAAACCCCTAAACAAAATACAAAAACCTCCAGAGTCGTTTAACCAACGAGGCCTGTGGAATTGAGAATCGAGGCTACGTTCGTGATCGCGTTTTTGAATGAGTCAATGATTTTTGGTTTGGGATTCTATTTCTACAATTAAAATACAAAAAACAACTAAAAAAGAACAATCAATTAAGGCAATTAAAAAAAACTAGGGCTTAAAACGATAACGGGAATCCTAAAAACGCGATTTAAAAAACTAAATTATCACAAATTTAAAACCTAAAATGATTTTTTAAGTTTTCCTAATCCTAAATGACTAATATTAAAGAATATAATTAAAGAATAATCCATAATACGAGAGCTTTTTAAAGTTTAAAGAACGAAAGGGGTGAGAAGAATCTAACTGAGAACGGGTATTCAAATCCGTTCGTTTTTTTTAAAAATCGAAATTCTAAATTTTTAACCTACGAAACAAATTTAATTTTTCCTAGGTGATAAAATGATAAAAGAAAATTAAAAAAAAAAGAATTATATTTTTTGATTTTTTTTTGATTTTTTTTTAATAATTTTTTTGATTTAAAAACCTAATTTTAAAAAAAAATTGATTAAAATTACTAAATATGAAATGGGAAAAAAAAATCTAAAAATTTAAGGAAAAAAGTTCTTTGGACTGTTTCTGATGTCTATGAAATAAAATGATTAAGTGGCTTATTTGAACAAAGCAGAAAAGTGAAATGGGGCTTAATAAGCTATAAAGGGTAAAAAGGTTATATGAAAATTATTGGGGAGGAAGTAAGACCAGATGGACCTTTCCTGGTGCTAATGGTTTGTGTGTGTGTATGGTTGGACCGTGTGTGTGCACAAGGGGAGGTCAGGGAGTTTGACCCCCTCCTGCCTTTACTTCTTGAAAAGTCCTTTCATTTTTTTCTTCTTTTTAAAACTTATAAAATAAGCAAATGTAACAAACTTTTAATAAGCAACTTTTTATAAAATTTAGAAATAAGCACAGAAATAAGCAATTGAAAAAAGACAGTTTTGATTTTTTTTTTACACTAAGTCTTCCCCTAAAACACTAATATGTTAAGCTATTTAGGGCAAATAAGCTATTGGAAAAAGCAAACTAAGCTATAACAGATGCAATCCTACCATCCAATAAGCAGTTAACAAAAATAAGCATAAATGGAAAAAACAAGCACAGAAAAAAGCTTAATTAATGCAAATAAGCAAATTGGCACTCAAAACAGTTGGTTTAAAACAGCCAACAAAGGCACTTTGGGCTTATTTTTTAAGCTATTACAGGATCCTTATGGCTATGGCCGCCCGTTATAACATGAAAATTTATCAACAAACTACAATAAGCCAGGCCAAAAAAAAAAATGTTTGAAATTAATAATACAGCCTGAAAAAAGGGTTGTTGAGGGAAAAAAGTCTGTTCACTTAATATGCTTGTGGTTTTTTCAAATTTATTTTAAAGACAAAGGGCTAAACTGCAGCCCAACATACAAGTTATAAAAAAGACTTTTTTTTTTTAAAAAGCAAGGATTACGTTAAAAGGGTTGATATAATGATTTCCAACCATTGAAGCTTCCCATGCTCTTAAACTCAGACCCTTAGCAACAACTATAACTTTCCTATCCTTTGAAACTGAAAACCATCTTGTTTTTTTTCTCTAACAGACTCTTAAATCCCCCAATTATTGTGCAAGATTTTTATAAAAAACACAAACTTAAACACCTAAAATAGACACTTGAACTCTCCTGCATTTATCGACACAAAAAGTACTAACCAAACCATATTCTTAAAAGTTAGTTAAATAGGTTCTTAATCAATCATAACCGCCTACTGGTGTGTAATTCTCGATTTTGATCACCATAACAGTTTCATACTCACACTTTTTAGAGGAAACACTTAAAACCAGCCTCTTGAGACATAAATACTCTTGAAACAAGCTTAATTCTCTTAAGAAAGTTTGTAAAACTGGCAAGTGACCACAAAGGTTTTAAACAGTATTACCCCCCCCCAATATCTGCGTTACGTGTCTGCTTGACGTTACAAAAATAACAGTTGACCTAAATTTAAGCCAGTCTTACAGGTTCCTTCCTCGGCTATAGGGCTTTTTATTAACAATTGAAAAAATGTTATCCACCATCACAAACTACAATAAGCAGCAATCAAACAAAAACTACTGTTTCGAAGTTAAAATATCTCGCCCTGAAAAATGAGTTGGCGGAAAGATGTCCACATTACCATATGCTTGGTTTTTCAAACCTTTCCCCTGTATAAAGTCCAAAGGGCTAAATGACCAGCCCAACAAACCAAGTCTATAAAAAGAACATTTTCCCAAAAAGCAAGATAATGTTTAAAACTAGCTCGTCCAAGTTCACCATCCACCATTGAGCTCTTTAGCCCTCCATTAAACTCAGAACCTAAGATAAACTCACCTACATAATAACCTTACACCTAAATTTGAACCCATCTAAAAAAAAACTGTTTGTTCCTTTTTTTTAACTCAACAAGACATCTTAACCACTATTGTCGCTACCAGTTTTTTATTGAAAAACTAAAGTCAAACTAAAAGACACAATTGACATACTGCTATATGACACCTAACTATAACACACACACCCCCACCATACCTCCTAAAACGCGTAGTTAAAAAGGCTCACTCCCTAATCAAATAACGCTGTGTAATATGATTCTTGAATCCAAAAGTTTCAAACCACTCTTTTAGAGAAACAACTTAAAATACATGATTTCAGAGACAATACAAAACTCTTGAAAACAGATTAAAATCTCTTAAAGAAAGTTTTTTCCTAAAACTGCCCGCCAAGTCCGGACCCAAAACGGTTTCCTTTCTTATTCACAGTTTGACCCACTTTCGTCCCTACTGTAACCAAACTACACCCATTTTATCTCCTTTTCTTGCGCTAAAAATCAACATTTTAACCTGACTCTCTTTATAGAACCCATTCTAAGCTAGGTTTCTTAAAGACAGATGCAATTAATTAAATACAAGAGCCTCTCATAGCGCTATAAAACACCTAGAATAAGACTAAATAAACAAACAAAGGAATGCCTGTACTAAGTCAAGTAACAAGCCCCAGTTTTGATCACTCGCAAATTTACATCTAACCAAAAGTTTTAACACTGATCCATGAAAGCAATACCATCAATAGTCAAATAAGCATTAACAAACAACAAGATCATGCAAGATTAGCATTACTTCAGCCCATCTATCTCTAAGAATCATGGGACAACCCGCATTAAGACCCATATTAATTTCCTGAAAAATGAGAACTTTGGCAAAACTACACAAACCGGTCCACACACATCTTTAGGCTTCGCGAGCATAAGCCCTCTCCATCAAATCAAGCACTTTCACCAACCTACTATGCTTCCGAGTCAGCTTACCTCTCAGCACCATCTTTTTCCTTTTACACCTTCGACCTCCATTCTCTTCGCTCTGACGATTTTTTTTTTTATCGATTTTTGCTTTTTCTAGGAAAGATACTATGCCACCCCCCTAAAAATATGTCGTTTCTACCATCTACGCACAGCTTCTTCTATTGAATCAACAGCTTATACTGTCGCCTCCTTCACAATTTTTCGCCCCGTCACTCGCTCCTCATTCCGACTCCCAATGTAATGTACAATGACATATGATCGAAATCGAAAAAATTGAAATTTCTTTAACTTACGCGCAATCCTACTCCATTCACATTGTAAAGATTTTCTAAAGGACAGGCTATTTTTAACACCCTGACAATAAAAGTAATCTAATCGCCTATTCCTCAATCAATATTGCCTATACTACTAATCTCTCTGCTCTCTCTCCATATCTAACACAGTCACTTGACTAATCAAACATCTGACACTCCCTTAAAATATCCGACCTCCACCACTAGCCCCCCCCTTTCATTCTTTAAATTGACCTCCTTCCACACCAGCTTTTCAAGTCTGTCCAAGCTCTGCGCGCTTGTCCTTCACTCCCCATATAAGCCCCCCAGGTTTGCTCTTCACGCGGCCGCTGTCGTGTGTGAGTTCCGAGTCCAACAAAATCAATAGCCTTGCATCCTCTTTATGCTTCTGCCTCACCCCCCCCCATATGTATCACTTATCATCACACGCCATGCGCCCGCATTCTTTCCGTTGTCTTCCTTCACAAGGCAGCCCCATGAGGGTTTCTACTTCTCGCCGCATTGCCCAAGTGCGCAGCTCGTACCCTTCGTGAAAGTGGGCCGCCGCTGAGGCCCCCGGGAGGGTCGATCTGGTTTGTCTTGGCGGCCCGGTGCCCCCAGCGGGTGCTAAGGGTCCGGTGATTCCGCGTAAAGAGACAGTTGAAATCAGTGTTTCGGTTCTTAGGATTGGCGGGACGAAAATGGGTTTGATATCCCCCATCAACGTAATGGTTTGGGGATTTGGCCCCAAGGTTAGGCCATCGCTAACTTCGTGTCTGCCTCCCGTACCGATTTGTCCCCTCTCAATCCTTGCCGCAGGCTTGTCTGAGTTATAAATCGACCCCGTTGGAGGTTTAGTCTTGAGTCTTATATTGTTGTTATTCCGCACAAACAGTCCATTTGTGGATCTCCTCCATCTTCAAGGGCTTAGTATTGGGCCCTTCCGGTTTGCTTATTCTAACGGGGTTTAGGCCCCTTCGTCATGTCTTCCATAACTGTTTAAATGGTGACTTGGCACTATCGCGATCGGCTCAAGGTTTGCGCGGACCTATTCCTTAACATTTCTCCTCGCGTTCTCACAGCTTTGACATGTGCTACCTCCTGCCTCACTTCGTGGTCCCACTGCGTTGCCATCACTCTTGTTTGGGCTTCCCGTTACACGCTTGACTTTGACTCTTTTGATTTCGCGTCTCTTTGTCTGCTCATTTCCGCTCGCTCCCCCCGCGGCTCCGCGTCTCTTGGCCCCCGCACGCCCTTCCGGCCGCTGTCTTTTTCCCGCGCCAGCTTTGCCCCCCTCGGGCTCGATCCTATTGCACTCTTTATGCATACACACACTTTTTAAGTGCTAAAACCATACCCATTCATTTGTGCATCTTTTGGCCTTGCGTGTTCCCTTGGCGCCCCCAATCTTTCTGCGTTAATGTCTGTAAAATTCTTCCCAATGGTATAATACCAAATGGCTATCCGCTGCTACTAACATTACCATCACTCCTACGCACCTTCGCGCTACCACTCTATTCTCGCGATAGCCCGGCCGTTCTGATCCTATCTCTTGATTGCCGGCCTTTTGATCAGCCTCGTTTGCTTGCGATATAGGCACAGGCCGCTCCGCGCTCACCATGTTTTCGTCCCTCCCATACGCCACACAACTTTGACGCCATTATCATTGAATCACGCGCTCCTATGTTGTCCGCAAGGGATAGAACTACGCTTGCTATGCCCGGCTACGCCAAGCCTTCGCGATTCCGATAGATTTATCTTCTATTTCCCCCTTGTCTCTATAAATATCTTCTACCACTAAACTCGCCCTATTTCGGGGGGGGGACACACTTTTTACTCTAATTGGCAGTGGTTTGATTTAATCACTCGCATAAATTACTTCCCGTTCACGCAGGTTTGCGGCATGCTATCCGGGCTCCTTGATATTTCTACTGACTCGCTCTTATACACTATTCTGCCGTTACGCACTGTCCCTTGGTACGTCAGAGCGGCTGTTGTCTTCATTCCTGCTATCATCTCGCGGTAGCTAATCATACCTCACTCACATAGCGGCGGCGCGCATGTCATACACCACTCGACCCTCTACCGCATTTCTACCTGCATGTACATCACTTTATTCCACTCCCGAACCCTCTCCGGTCGTGGTGTGTCCCTTGTGTTTCCACGTGTACAGCCTCGAGTTCTGGCGATCTGATCGATCATCTTCATCAGCTTTCGCACCCCATTAGTTCACCACCCCCCACACTCACCATTCTCATAAGGCACACCTTACTCCAGTCCCGGCACACCTCAATTACATGTGCTATCCTCCTCCCCTCTCCGGGAGGTCGTCCGTAACTTGTACGCGCTGCGCTCATCGGTCAGCGTCTCCTTCCTTGCGACCTCCACACCGTGACCTCTAATCTCACTCACCCCACTTCATCCATCCCTCGCCACTCCCCCAGCACGGCCCCAATGCCTTCTCTCCATCATCTAACATCACACACAACAACGCTCATGTCTCCATGTCCTCCCGCACATCGTGTCTGGCTTGGTCCCCCCCCTACATTGTGCCAGACTAAATGGCTGATGAGCATACTAAGTTCTCGCTCCTACAGTGCCGTCCCACAACACAAGCTCCGCAGCGGTCGCCGATCGATTCCCATTACCACTTTGGCTCGTAGGCCCCGCTCCGCCCACCCTTATTCGGACCAAAGAGCATACACCCCTTCTCGTCTCTGGATCTTAAACCCTCCAGAATCATATCAAGACATCTCCTCATCACCCCCCTCCTCTTCACACCATATACTTGCTCCATGCCCCGTCCCTACGCGCCCCTGCCTACACACAACCAATACTTCACACCTAACTTCTTCTGTGAGAGCCCCCCGGATCTCCCACCTCTCCCCACCCTCAGCCTCTCACGCCCTTCCCAACCACCGCATCCACTAAACTTCACACACTACATTTTGGAAACTCCTCCCTTACATATGCTAGGCACACCCCTCGACCTGGAGCTATCAGTTTCCCACAGTGCGCAGATACACTATCTCTATTTTTCGCGCTCTGTTCAATATCCTCTATCTCGGAAGCTCTCAGAGTTTCTCCTCCTCCTCTTGTTCATCAGATAACCACATCGCTTCTATCGTTCCACCCCCTCACCGTGGGCTCGACCCGCGCATCTCATGCGCCTTTGTGAACTGCTCCGGATGGGCGGTATGCACCTGTCCGGTTGCAATTCACCTTTGTGTTAAGAATGGCCGCGTCTGAATACTCACACCATTGTGCTCACACCGCACTTGCCGAGAGCATACTTCGCTCCCTCTCTGATAACCAATGTCCCCCTCACACGCAAGCAACTTCTGCCGGTATCTCCGACTAGGCCTAGCATACACATGGTTCACGTCACGATGCGCTTCCCTGGGGCCCACCAATCATTCTCTACTATCCTTCCTCTTATACCATATAACTGTGGACACTATGCCTAATATCTTTGTGGGCTCCCTGAATTATGCTACAGCTATCATCTTTTCTACTGATAAGGCCAATCTGGGCAGTCCCACTAGAAGCCACTATCCCACAACTCGCAGACCGCGGCCTGAAAGATCACAAGACAATACTCAGACTCATCCACACACTCCGATTCTATGTACTGCGGACTACGGTTCAGACCATAGAATCACATATTACTCTGGTCCTTGCTTTGGGCAAGCAACCGCCTCCCTCGTACAATCTATATCCTCACCACACCACCAGCCGCTTCGCTATCTCCCGCGCTTCATCCTCATCGCACTAAAAGATACACCCGACTCTGTCAGATAGAGACCCGGTTTTCACTCAAATTCGTTGCACCAATCGGCAAAGCTACGATGTCAGCCTACTTTGGCCCAATGCCCAAAATAGTCGTCACCCCCCAACGAGCAGAAGTGATTATGTTGTCATCAATACACATCACCCTTCTTCCCTGATTTTTTATTCAACGCGCATGCAAACAACCCGCTCCACCCCTTACCCCATGAATTATATTGGAACAATTGGTGTCACGCGCCTAACAGCATCCGATTTCCCAAATAAATCTGCCTAGATCTGTCACATCCGGAGAACGCACATCATCTATCTCCGCAGATATACCAACCCTATAATAATAACTTCGCCATCCTGCACAAAACATCATAACTAGCCCAATTATCCACGCCGCTATCATTCTCGGATAACATCGTGCCCTAATGCATAAACCCTACCACCCCCAAGACCCCCCACCTGAACCCCCGATACATCCAAATAAGCCCGCTGCAACCAAGGAACACAATAACCCCTCACAAACACTTCCTCTGCCGAAAGAGCTTCCTATATAAGGCCCGTAAAGTGCCAACCGCAACCCTAAATCACGTCGCAATGGATCACTCCACCCCTCCGCCTCTCATCTAACTCCCATTGCTTGGAACTGACTCCACCCCCCTACCCTGACAACACCACATACTCCCAACCCACTGCGCAGATACACCACCACTCCCCCTTACCTCCCCCGCTAAATTCAACGACTCCGTAGTGTGGCTACCACGCACTCTCTCTCGCATGCCGCGAACGAGCTCCTTTCAAGATGAGTCTAGCATCATCGTCGTATACCTGGCATCAAAGCCTCTATTCATCAACTCGAGACCCGGGACGCGTCGAGCCAATTCTCCGAGCTACCCACCTGCGCTGCTAGTCGGAACCCTCTCCTCTTCGACCACTCCTGTTAGTTGAAACCGAGCGAAAAGCCGGGACTCAAGACAATTGCAATACTAATCAGACCCCTCCTGACATCAAGCCCCTGTGCCCACCACAATCATACATATCGTCGCTACCAGCTGCCCTGCATACATTGCCCAATATATAATATAGTAGTCTCATGATCCACTAAGCGACACCACATTTTATAGTTGTTCTACACCATAGCGCGGATCCCCCTCCTACAGCAGCACATGACCCCCCAGAGCGCCGCAACTTCTACACATGACCACATCCATCACGACATAATCAACATACCCATCTAGCGCACATGATCACACCATACTCATCTGCCCACATCACACTCATCTAGTTACGTAGACCTGACTCCAATAGAGACCCTCACCTCGCCGGACAAGAGCCATATCGCCTATACCATGACACAGCAGTCGCTGATATACTAGACCAAGGAAACACACTTCAGAACACCGCCGCCTGCATATGAGCATACCTGACATAGAAGATGGCGCGCCCAATGATACAAAACGGTAGGCACGATGTCGCAGGATATCTATGTGAGTGATATATCTGACCACACAATATACTCATCGATACCTTAATAGACTCCTGCATGTGTATCTGCATGACCTAAGGACCAGAGAGCTCGCTCTCACACGCTCTCCCCGGTCCCAGGCTGGATATAGATCACATACACCATCCCACACAGCCCTCCAAGTCAGAGCGCACCTGTGTCCTGATCAACTCGAGAGAGCAAGCTCGTTCATCTGGAGGACTCCGGCGTATCAAGCTGCGTACCATACTGTGCTAATACTTGGTCGGAAAGGACACGCCTCGCGCGCGACAATTCTTGCGTCAGTGCATTATCATCGCTCACCTGTACGCAGCACAACCGCCCGGAGCATTGAGTGGGTGTCCCTTTGATGTGTGTGCCTGTGTGCTAAAACCCCTGTAGATCTACGTTCATCAGACCGCGATACATAACAAGGTGCGATCTCTTTGTGCCTACGGCCCTGAAGATCATACATATCGTCCATGTATTATTCAAGTATAGAACTGCCGTCACTACAGAGTACGCGACCCGCAGATACATCAAACTCTGAACCCGATCCCTTTAAACTCGATACAATCTTCTATCACTCTGGCAAACCAAGCATACACTGAATAGAATATACACTAATCCCCCGCGCGCATACATGCGTTACTCTTACACTCCGTATAATTACCATGGCAAGATGAACACTGGGATATACCCGCAAAATAATCTCCCCCCAATGTCCCGGCTTACTTCGCACTAGATAAGTCGGCTCCCTTGCCCTAACATAGAGTGTCTCATACAGTGTTGCCTCTCCTACCTCTTGAACTATACCCAGACCCCTCTACGTCCTCGCCCTCGCAGTCCAGTTATCCTACATAGCAGTCATCATACAAACCCATCCACTCTGCTATTGGCGACTCCTAATCCACATGATCACGCATAAATACCCATGTGTGTCGTGAAATCTTAATCACCTCAGTCATCAAGAGTCTCAACACTACTTGCACCACTCGCCTCTCTGCATCAATAAGTCACATATAGAGACCCTCCTCAACTTACTCCCCTATCACACTCTCCCCACTCCTTCTCCCTCACCTCCCCCCACATCCACAAAACAAAGCTCCTAACAAATCGATAGCCGTCACGCTCCCCCCGCTTCTGATCATGCTACACGTCGTCATAGACACCTGTGAGACAACATACATAATCCCGAGTATGTCTAGCAGTCTGTCCTAGCTCTCCTCTTAGACGTATATCGCATCCTGCTCGTCCTACTTCCCCACCACATTGAACATAAGTGTGTAAACTAACATGTAATTAAGAACCGACATCCTGGCCCATCTCTGCGAGATCTTAACATACTTGAGTCTCAATAGCTTCACCGAGTGTCGTCACTATGACTAACTACGATCCCCCTAAGACTGTATCACAATCCATCAGAGTCTTATGCGTAGTTGTAGCAAATCAGTTATCCGTATACAGCCTGAGGCACCCACTGCATTCTTCGACTATGACCTCGTCTCAAGCTCCACTCAGAGGATCGCTTCAGAGATATGTGTGCACCACACCGCACTAGTGTAAGTGCTGCATCGTTGTAAGAAATAGATACCTTGTCCTCTACCACCTAGCCGCGCTCATCGCGAGGACGTACAAGATCCACCCCGGCCTCCCCCCCATCCCCCCCGTGTTCCACAAGACACAATCCACCACGCACCCCCAACGTAACACTCTGTCTAGCTCTCTATCGTACTAGATACCATCCCTAACAGGCATCTCATCATGGCACTATGTGTCGCCCAATCGCTGCCAACCGAGAGTGATAATTAGCTCTCCATCTAGAATATGACACAATGTCATGAACATAAGCTGACACGCCCTCCCGTGACCCCCTCATTATCGCAAAGATATCCCTCAACTATCATCTCCCTATCACTACACCAATTACATGGTAGTTCTGAGAGCTCTCATGTATACCTCGCTCTGTGTTATCATAGAGACCGCTATGACCATGACATGTGATTCTATGATGTGCAGAGCCCTTTTGCATGGGCCTATGGATCAATCCACCTCGCTTCTAACACTACCATACTTTAGTCATACTAAGCCACTATGAGATCTCACGTCATCCCGACATAGTACGGAACCACGGATGTCTCTATCTGTACGATGTCTCCCAATGCCCTCACACCGCCTCAGCGCCTATCACTCTGCAATCACTGTGTGATACACTATCTGAAGCCTCGACACGCTCCCCGGAACCTTCCCACCTTTCCGCCTACTCGACTCTCTGTCACAGATACACACAGCCTCTATCACTGATGTTCAGAAGCTAAAGGACACATCGGTGCTGCTTGTATTAGTCCTTACTATTGAGTTCTACGCACCATATACTGACAATGATATAGAGGAAGTGTGTGTCAGTCCACAAATGATGACAGTAAGGCCAATGAGATAACAGTACCCTCAGCATAACTTACATGTAGAGAGTTACAACAGTACATGGTGTCACACATTGCTCACAGTCACCTGACAGCATATATTGCACACCTCGCAACCTCATATTATGTCCCTAGTCACAATCATGCCGGCGAAATAGCACCCACATTACACCCATAGTCACCACTTAATATCAGTAGATATATATACAAGATATCCATGATGACTATATTATCTCACAGATAGCTTGTCATCGTTCTATCAACCGTATCACTCGTGCGGACGTACGCGGCCGCACGTCCTCATGTGCACTCTCAATGGTCGCGAAATGCCTCCACACTACATGAGTGTATTCTGTACTGCGATAGATTCCCCTCTCCCTCTCTAGCGATCACTAGCCGATATCAGTTCATTGAGTCACATGCTCATCGGTATCAAGCGATATTTATGTCCCACTTTTATGCTATAAGCCATAATCCATACTCAACAATCTCTACACTGAGTCCCTCGAGATCAACCTTCGTAGCATAGAGCACAGATCGCGACGCTAACAGATATTATGCACTTGCGATATGTTCTCCCCTAATCGATTAATTATTAAGAGAAATGCTAACCTGACTTATCATAGTGACAGTCACCAATTAATCTAATACTGCAACCCTTAAGAAAGAATTCACCTCCTAGAAACTATATATAAAGATCACCTGATAAGATATCATTCATCCTATCGCTGACTCAGCTATATAGGAATGCTAGGGTCTGTACTAACTAGAAGATACATTGATTGAACACAGAACTTAAACAGACTCTGTGTCGTAGTGTAGATTGCCTTCATACAATCCTGATACCATGCAACCCTCATTAATATTCTAGCACTATAGAACCTATACGTCGCTAATATACCTCCCACTCTATAGCCCTTAGTGCCCCACCTATCCCTCCGTTCCGTACACTCTGTAATATCATGCGAAGTCACACTTCCTAACCGGATCCTCTAGTGTTCTCACTAAAACTCTACGTCCCGAAAGTAATCTCCATAACTGTACGTTGACCTCAGATATAATCTCTCATATCATCTATAATAATTGTATTAGTGACACCTATACTATCAATGTGTCGCAACTATATAATATCTCGTCACTACATCACACACAACTATCACTATACATGCAACCCGTAGATGTCATATACAGAATTCATCCCGTACTAACTTCTATCACTTTAAGATCGTAAGCATACATCAAATCACTCCCAGATCAGCACTCCCACTGACTGTTCCCAATAGAACTCTTTCAGTCAGAGTACTGTGTTGTGTAAAGGAACTTTGTACCATGCTCTTCCGTAGCAGTCCTATGCTACACCCTACCCCACTAGCAGTACTAACTACTTAGAATATTTTCTTGAGCAGTAGTAACTCTTCAGTAGCATTAACTTCAAGCAATCTTTGTACTAGCAGTAGTAACTTTCACTAGCAGCATTAACTTTTGTACCAGCAGTACTAATATTCACTAGCAGTATTAACTGTGTACTAGCACTAATAAACACTTAGTATATTTTCTTTGAAGTCTCTTAGCAGTACTAACTCCAGTTGAGCAGTAATAACACAAACATAAGCAGTAGTAATTCTAACAGCATCAAGAAGACTTTTAATCCCAACAATCCTCCCTTAAACTTGATATTCTTCTTCAAAATCATCAATTTCTTCATTTAAAGCTTCATCAACACTAGGAGGATGCTTCCAAACACTTCTTTACTTCTTAAGCTATTTCTTGATCAATTTACACAACTGATAAGCCATTTGACTTTCATAATCAATTTAAAGCTTCTTTTCCAACATCATTGAAAGTGTAGGTGGTGTAAGAGGATACTTCTTCTCTACCAACATATAAATCTGCATAGACTACATCATCAAGGAATGTACTCCACATGAGTCATACAGCTTCCATTCCAACACTTTGTATCCTTGATGATTCCTCCATATTGCATCTTCTTCATGTGGTTCACACATTGTTTTCATATCATTCCATAACAGATAATCCATGCTTTCCATTGGTCTTGTTTATCCATATCTAGCTTTTACCAACTTGTACAAGTCTTCCAAATCTTCCCTGTCAAAACTTTTAAGCATTTGACTAAAGATCATGTACATCTGAGACTTTCCATCTGCTCTAACTATTTGATAATTGCTTTTCTTTCCTTCTTTGTGGATCTTCCAGTAAATAATCCTTGGAGACTTAGGCTGTATTTATTTTTCATAAAAACGTCTTACTGTCTTTGACTCTGCCTAAGTCAGATGAAGTCAGACCTTTGACGTGTTTGTTTTTTTCTTGCGAGTCAGACGCCAGATAGATCTTGTAGCTCTTACTCAATCAGAGGCGGTGGTCATGTCTTAATGCCTCTTATCAGGCATCAAATGAATGAAGAAGGCTGGAGCATGCAAGTAATAGATAATATGTGCTTTTGCTTATGTTTTGATTATGTTATAAAAATGGTGTTGCAAGTTACAGAGAGAAAGAAAGAAAGAAGAAATAAGAAAGTGAAAGAGTGGAGAATATATGCTTTTATTGGGAATGCAAGTAACACAAGTAGATATAAGAAACACTGTTAAGTTTGACTTTTACTTTTTCCTTTTCTAGTTTTCAATGCAACATTTTTTTCCATAGGATACTTGATATTGATTCATTTTTACTATTTTTATTCAAATTACATACACATTAAAAATATTAAAAAGTAGGTGGTAATTCGGATAGGACCATGAATCAGAAAATCTTAACCCAAACATGATTCATTCAAATAAACGGGTCAGCTGTGTCAATCTTACATGTTTACACATAATCCGAACTTGATCCGTTTAACTCGTATATATACTTTGGTCGGCATATTAAATAGATTAGACAAGTTGAATATGTTAAACGGGTCTCGGGTTGATCGATCTAACATGTAAAATTGGATAAACATTCAAAGTTTTCTAATTGTAATTTTAGAGTGTTATAGGTTCGTCAAATTCTTTAATATTCATCTTGAAAAATACACTCAAGGTACTTATTCACCGTATCATCATGGTTTATTATATATACTTAAAAATGTACAATTAAAACCATTCAAACAATTATAAAAAAATAAACAACATTATTTCATTGAGATTCAGACTTTTGAACCACCTTTTACCAATAAGATGTGGTATTCAGATTCAGACCCAAAACATCTTAATGAAACAAACACACCCTTAGAGGTATAGCATCAATTGCTACCTCTTCTTTACCTGAAATGACTTCCAAACACAGTTTAAGCTCTGCTGTTTCTTTGTCATCATCCACCTTTTGCTTCTTTGAACTCTTTTGTATCAGCTCTTCTCCTGCTCTATTTTCTTTTCCTTCTACCAACTCTGTTCTAAAGTCTTCAAATGTATTTACCCTTTTGAATGCTCTGTCAAACATCTCTTGAATAGAATCAAACTCTTTCAACTTTAAATCATTAAGCTTATATCTTTCCATGTTCTTTAGGTAATTACACATTATCTTTTTCTGTTGAGCTTTTGTTAGTGGTTTGTTTCTTTTCTCTTCTGCTCTTTTAGCTGCAAAATTTCTTTCTTCTTTTCTCTAAGAGTTGTTGAAATAATGTAGCCTTGTTTGCAACAGAAAACTCTTCTTGTTCTTGTGCTTGCAATCTTTCAGCCAATTGATGATCAACATCAATCTTTGCTTGAATATCATCCCATTCTTCAATCAAAGCAATATTGGCTTATTTTTTCAGCTTTCTCTCCTGCAAGTCTTTCTTCTTCATCAAATTCAGCTTGTAACTTTAAAGCAGTTTCTTCATCAAAACTAATTTGATCTTTCTTCTTTATAGTCATCTCAGGTTCCATCATTATCCCTTTACCTTTGTCCTTAATGTTTTCCTATGATGGTTGTTGTGAAGATCTCGTTATTGTAGGTGTACCCAGCTCAGTAATAACAATTCATTTCCTTAATGTTGGAATTGTAACAGTTGTTGTTGTAGCAGCACTAACCTTTGTTGAAGCACTGACAGTTCTAACTGGTACACTTGGATCTTCTATAACATCCCCTTTTACCTTGGGTTTTACACTTTTCAAAGCTGCAAGTGCTTGAGCCAAAGTAACTTCATCAATAGTTAAATTCACATCTTTAGCAGCAACTTTTTGTTCTGTAAATACTCATCACCAGTCAAAGTGCCCACATCAAACATCTATGCATCAACATCATCTTAAACATTAACTAGGGTAATGTCTTCATCTTCATCAATATCATTAACCCTCCTTCCCTGTTTGGATGCATCCTCACACAAACTTTCTTCATCTCTAGAGGATTCTACACTAGCTGTCAAACCAACTTTATATAACCTCTTTAGCTCATGA
>BQNB010097877.1:0-25284 GCA_026074375.1 Tanacetum coccineum | reverse complement strand
CCTAAGTACTTTGGGTCGACACCCTTTGTAACTTAGGGTCGAAATTGTCGACCCTAAACCCTTATATTGTTGTAGTGATCATAGTTTTTTATATATCATAGTTTTATATATCATGGATGCATCAGTAAGCATCAAACTATATGCTAACTAAGAGCATGCATCTACGAGTCTTGAGTGAAATCATTTCATCTCAATGAGGAACTAACTCTTTCTTTTCGGCTTAGCCGAACTACTTGTTACCTTAAGAATCACATTCATCTCTTAAATAAAATGTTTGATTGTCGGTAGGCGGCATTAAGCAAAGTTGTTTGTGTTTATGTTCACAGAACCAACAAGCCGTTTCTGCAATTACCAAAAGAAGGAACCCCGCAAACTCACTAGAAAATTTTCATATTTCGCGAGAGGAGATGACCAAAAACTTCAGTAAAGAATCTCAGCTGATCAGAGAAGGACGTTTTAATGTGGTCTATAGAAGACATCTCTCTGATGGCCTGCAAAAACGCTCAGTTGCCATAAAAGAATATCTACATGATAAAATTCATAAGGAATATTTCCGTAATGAGCTTGACATAGTTTCCATTTTGCACCATGAAAACATCGTCCCTTTCATTGGTTACGCTGATGAACTCGGTGCGATAATTTCCGAGTATGCCGTCAACGGAAGCCTTGATAGTCAACTCAAAGACCCCAATATGAGCATAACTTGGACTCAGCGCCTAAAAATTTGTATTGGGGTTGCAAAAGGACTCAGATATCTTCATTCGGGATTTGGGGAATACCAGAGAGTTATACATGGAGACTTTGGTAGCAGAAAGATATTATTATACGACAATCTTGAACCCAAAATTTGTGGCTTCCGCGACTCATTTTTATTCCCTGGATATCGAAGAGATGCTTACCTTGCAGATCCTGTGGGCCACATTTATTACATGGATCCCGTTTACCTTCAAAGCAAAATCCGCAACAAAGAATCGGATGTGTACTCGTATGGAATGGTACTCTTTGAAGTATTAACTGGGATGTTGGCTTGTGAAGCAAGGTGCATTGGAGATGAAGAGCCACTACACCTAGTTTCTTTGGTCCGTCATTACTATGCTAACCAACTAGACAAGTTAATTGATCCACGGATAAGAGATGAAATTGATGCTAGTTCTTTATATACATTTAAAGAAATTGCATATAAATGCATTAGTTTCAACGTAAAAGATCGCCCTTCATGGAATAAGATCATCAAGAGGTTGGAGGAAGCACTGTATATTCAAGTATGTCTTGCCTTGTCTTTAATGTTCATGCGCTTATGCTTTTATGCCTTTATGATATTTCTTTATGCTTTCTTTTGTTGTTTATGCTTTTATGCCTGTAATTAAGTTTTTGCTTGTAATACGTTTATGCTTTTTTGCCTGTAGGTTTATGCTTGTATCATTGTATGTCTTTCCGTTGCCTTTTTATGCTTTTGTGTTTGTGCTTTTATGCCCGAATGTAATTTTGACTTTGTATGCTTGTAGGTTTGTTTTTCGTCTTTTGTCCTTTTGTCTACTTATACGTGCTTTTCTCACTCTCACACATGAACGTGTTTTCTAAGATCTTTCACCAACACACTTTCACTTGCCGAAGGTCTTCATAGAAGCAGTCTCTCTACTTTCGGGTTTACTCGCGAGTAGGTGTAGGATCTATCTAGATTCTACCTCCCCATTATTAGAGGATAAATTAGTTGGCCCAAGCCCGGTCTGTGGCCTTTGGGTCCATTAGGGTTAAGTTTATGCTACCTTTGTAATTTATATATAGTGGCGGATAATAAAAGTATTACCTACGGGGTTTTCATTGTCTTACATGGTATCGGAGCTTGTCTGATCCTCAGACCTATGTGGCTACGTTGAGCGGCCTCCCCTAAACCACCCCGTCAAACTCTAGCCGCCACCCTTTAACCCTTAAACAAAAAAATATCAAATAATAGCATGATTTGATATTGGCTTTGATCGGTGCTACTGTTGTTTCGGCTCATGGTGCTTTTAGGATTCTTGAAGATTTGTTTCTTGACAAACAAGACCCTCCTGCTTCTCTGGCTTTTTGTCTTTCCTTAGTAGTGTAGCAACTATTATGATTCAATTAAAAAAACAATTATAAAAAAAACATTGTTTACTTTGTGTTTTTAATTGTTTACTTTTTGTTACCAGTTAACTAAAGTCGATCGTTGGTATTATTTGTTACCAGTCGACTACAGTTGTGCTATTATTATGTTAATATTTTTTTTTCTTTTCTTTTAAAAGATACTTTAGTTATCCAGGTTCGGGATACTTTGGTTTATCCCGTATGAAAATAGAATACTTTGGGTTATCTAGGTTAGGGTACTTTGGTTTATCCCGTATGGAAAAGAAGATACTTTGGTTTATCCTGGTTCGGGATATATCCTCTAATACCCATATCCTGCTCCGGCGAGATGGGTATGTTGTTGTTGTTTAATTTGAAGGTTATCTAGCTGGTTCATTTGCCACAATGATAAGTATCATGATAAATTAAATTTTACTCGAGTATATGCTATGTTATTTTCCAAAAGCTTGAAGGTTTTTATTGAAGTAGATTTTATATGAAATGCCACTTCTTAACTTTTCTTTCTAGTTATTTTCCTAACAATCACATGATGATAACAAGTGGAATAATCGAAGGCTTAGATTACTAGAAAAACACATATAATACTTTTTATGGTAAGGAAGACGAATTAGGACAACTAACATGAAGATGATATTAACTAGGACTCTATTCGCCGAACCACGGAGCTGCTTCAAACAATTCAGGTAGATTTTAAAAAACTCTGAGGATCCCTTGATTCCACTAATACGGAATCAAACAAGACTTGGAGTTAAAGGTCCAGAAACTCGGATTGGAGATGGTGGATTCGGTGTAGTTTACAAAGGCCAGCCCTCTGAACGTTGGCAAAACCGTACAGTTGCCATCAAATGCCTATGTCCCGAAAGTTACCAAGGAGAGTATGAGTTCCGCAATGAGCTTAATATGATTTTCAGTTTCAACCATGAAAACATCATCCCATTCATTGGTTACTGTGATGAAGGCAATGAGAAGGTTATAGTGTATGAGTATGCTAGTAATGGTAGCCTAGATTGTCATATTAACGATGAAAGTGGTGTCCTCCGGAAAGAGTCAGATGTGTATTCTTTTGGAGTGGTAATGTTTGAGTTGTTGAGTGGAATGTTAGCTTATAATCGAAGAAAGATAGAAGGTGGTAAATCGAAACCTCTCATAAATATTGTCCGACGCTACTATCACTACAAACCAGAGTTGCTAATCGATCCCCTAGTAAGAGATGAAATTGATATCCGTTCTTTTGATACATATAGTAAAGTTGCATTTCAATGCATTAGTTTCAATTCAAAGGAACGCCCTACAATGGAAACGATCGTGGATCGGATTGAAGAAGCTCTGGAATTTCAAGTAAGTAACTTGGTTCAATTAAATTATAGGTTGCTCCTGTAAGCTGTTTAAAATCTTATCTATCTTTGTGGAGATTGATCCATTTGTCATTCCATGATAATCTACTTTGTGTAACCATCACCGGCCTACAAGCAAAACCACAATTAGGTCATAGTTAAAGGAATAACATGACAGAACCATTCAAGATATTGTTAGCAGTCCTTGACTTCTTGTTTTCCTTGATGCAAAGCTTTTTGTTGTAATCTGTCATTTTTGTTGGCCAACATAACTCTTGTTACTTTTTTTTTCGTTCACGGATATGTGGAGTCTGTCTAACACCTTTAATATGCAGGGAACATAATCATGTACTTGTCACTATAATATGCCTATTTAACTTGTATTGAGTTTGACATTTTGATCAAGAATTTCATTTTCCAAGTTTACAACAATTTTTTCGGAGACTTTATATGCCTTAACACCACGTTTTTACTAAGAAGTATTGTTTTATGAAGAAGTTGGTTAGGCAGCAACTTTGTGATAATACAGTACCAATTACTGTATAGTTACTTAAACATGCATTGGTTCAACTACATTTTTGTGTAGGTAAGTAATCCAACGAAATCGCAGGCAAAAAAGAAGCCGAGCAAAGCATCCGGTCCAATGAGTAATTAACTCATTTTCTATGTAAGTTCAGTTTTCAGGATGCATTTATATGTTATAGATGAATAATTAGTGGACCTTCTGTAATTTTTAGTTGTGTGAATTGTTGGGATTTTGTATGCATTACTTAAGACACATATACAACCACCATTTAATTTTCTTCACAAAATATCTTCTGTGTTATAGACCAACCAAAGCCAGGTGCACTTGGATGCTCGCACGTTTTATTTTTTGGGTAAAAGGTTTCCCCGGTAAATTGTATTACACCAAAAAAGCGTTTAAGTACAAAAAGTATAGGTGAAGTCCTACACCCCAGCCCGTTACATGGGCACAATAATAATGCACCATTGTGCAAAACCGGAAAAATGACATGGGAATGACACACCATGCCTATATGACTACCAAGAAAGAAACAAGAACAATATCAAAAAACAATAAATAAAGTGTAATCAATCTGAGCGCTCGTTTGTTCTATTACAGCCATTAGTATGGCTTCTTCAACTCCATATATCAACTCAACAATGACACGAGTCAACCCTGAATGCTTCTCAACCGCATTAAATGTAGAATAAGGACCATTTGTTGGAGCCAAATGTTGGGAGAAAACGACAACGATAGATCGTTTTATAAATCAAGATATACCGAAAAACTATTGATTCGTATCAAACTTGTATTGTTTTTACAAAGGTTTAAAAAAATCTATCATCATGTTTCTAATTACATAAGAACTGAGTATTTATACTAAATGAACAGGCACGATTAAAGGTTGTAATGGTTCGTGTAAAAGAACCGTTGTGTCTGTTCCTAAAATAACTGTCAAATAACCGCTTTTGTAACTGTCATGTTATAGCGGGTTGGGATTAGCCCGTTGGGCTGGATTCGGCCCAACATTCTCCCCTCTAATCGCAAACGCTGTGACGTAGATCTTTGAGTCCGATGAGTTGCCTCATTGTCAGAAACTTAATCTTCGGTAATGCCTTTGTGAGTATGTCAGCCTTTTGATATTCTCCACTTACGAATTCAACTTGTATGTCGTCTCTTTCAACGCATTCTCGTATGAAGTGGTATTTTGTATCAATGTGCTTGCTCCTTCCATGAAAAACAGGGTTCTTCATTAGTTGGATGGCTGATTTGTTGTCAACTATTATTGTGATCTTTTCTTCTTCTGAATGTGTAAGTCTGCTTAAGAGTCTTTTCAACCACAGTGCTTGAGTTGCTGCTTCTGTTGCTACAATGAATTCTGATTCGCAGGATGATAATGCTACAGTGGCTTGCTTTTGTGTGCTCCAGCTGATTGGTGAGTTTCCATAGTAAAATATTATGCCGGTAGTTCCTTTGCCTTCTTGAGTGTTGACTCCGTAGCTACTATCGCTGAATCCTTGTATAATATTTCCTCCATTATGCTTGTAGGTGATTCCATAGTCTTTTGTTCCTTTCACATAACGTAGTACTTGCTTTATGGCTTTCATATGTTGCTCCTTTGGTTCTTGCATAAAACGACTAAGTAATCCTACAGAATAGCTTAAGTCGGGTCTTGTGTGAAGCAGATATCTTAAACATCCAATTAAGCTCCGATATTCAGTTGAATTGACCAATGTTCCTTCAGTATTCTTTGTTAGTCTTGTGACTGTCTCGTTGCTTTCTAGCATTCCAGCTTCCTTTAAGATTTTGTTTGCGTAGGCTGATTGCTTGATTGATATGTCACCTTTAGTTTGTGTGACTTCAATTCCAAGATAGTAAGCTAATAATCCTAGATCGCTCATTTCGAATTTTTCTTCCATTTGAGCTTTAAACTTATCTATCTCTTTCTTTGGCGTTCCAGTGATGATCAGATCGTCTACATAAACTCCTACTAATAATAGTGAGTCCTTTGATTTCTTTGTGTAGATAGCTTGTTCCAGTGCACATTTCTTGAAATCTAAAGACTTCAAGGTGTTGTCTAACTTTATATTCCATGCACGTGGTGCTTGTCTTAATCCATATAATGCTTTTATAAGTCTGTAGACTTTTCCATTATCTTTTCTTTTGATAAATCCTTCAGGTTGTGTGACGTATACTTCTTCTTGTAAGTCTCCATGTAAGAATGCCGATTTTACGTCAAGGTGATGTACTTGCCATTTGTTGTTAGCTGCTATGGCGAGTAGTAACCTGATGGTTTCCATTCTTGCTACTGGTGCAAATACTTCTTCAAAGTCTATGCCATACTCTTGTATGTATCCTTTTGCTACTAATCGAGCTTTGTGCTTGATTATGTTTCCATTAGCATCTTTCTTGGTTTTAAACACCCATTTTAAACCAATTGCTTTATGACCAGTTGGTAGAGTGGTTAGAACCCATGTGTTGTTCCTATTGATGGAATCTAACTCAACCTTCATTACTTCTATCCATTTTTGGTCGTTTGATGCTTCTTTGTAGTTCTTAGGTTCATCTTCAGCCAGTAACAATTCCTCAGTGTTTTCGTATATGTCATTTAATGTTCTGTAACCTCTTATTGGTGTATGATCAAAGTGTGAATGTGTATTTGTAATTGAGGTTGAATCATTATCACTTTGATTGAATGACTGTGTTAAAATGTTGGGTGTAACTTGGGAATTTATTTGAGATGACCTTGTAGATGGTGTGTGAAGTGTTTCAAAATGTGTGGGTGAGCCTGTTGATGGTGAATCGTATCCATCATCATCATTGTTAGGAAAAACATTATCTTCTTCATTTGGTTGATTTTCTTGATCATGATGTTCGTTTGTTTCTTCAAGATTTTCTATACTGAAATCTGTCCATTCGGGTTCGTCGTTGATATGCTCATCTAAGTATTCACTCCAATCCCATGTCTCATCCTCTTTAAACTTCACATCTCTACTAACACATATCTTTCGTGTTGTTGGATCAAATAGTCGATAGGCTTTTGATCCTTGTTCGTTTCCTAGGTAAACCATTTTTGTACTTCTATCATCTAACTTTGTTAGATGTTGTGATGGTACCTTTGCATATGCTATGTATCCAAAAACTTTTAGGTTTTCTACGTTTGGCTTTTTTTGCTTAATTGCTTCGTATGGAGTGACGTCTTCTAGTGCTTTTGTGGGAACACTATTTAAGATGTATATGGCGTGTCTAACAGCTTCAGCCCAAAAATTTTGTGGCATGTTCGTTGCTTTCATCGTACATCTTGTTGTGGACATAATTGTCCCATTTCATCTTTCTACTACTCCATTTTGTTGTGGTGAGTAAGGCGCGGTAAGTTGTCGTGCTATTCCGTTTTCTTTGCAGTATTGTGTGAATTCATTTGATGTGAATTCTCCTCCACGGTCAGTCCTTAACATCTTTAAAGTTGTCCTTAACTCCTTTTCTATTGTGCTCTTATATTCCTTGAAAGTATCAAAAGCTTGATCTTTTGTACTTAAGAAATATACCCACATATATCTTGAGTAATCGTCTACTATCAGGAATATGTATTTCTTTCCAGAAGGTGTTGGAGGTGTGATTGGTCCACATAAGTCTCCATATACTAAATCTAACGGTGACGTTGACCTAGCTTTTGCCTTCTTTGGGAATGGCGTTCTACTATGTTTTCCAATTAAACAAACATCACAGATTTGTGTTGCATGTTTAATGGTAGGTATTCCATGGACTAAGTTCCTTTGAGTCATTGTTTTTAGTGACTCGAAGTTGAGATGTCCTAATCTTGCGTGCCATAACCAGGTAGTGTCTTTTAGGTTTGCTAGTAGGCAGACAGGTGTGGCTATTCTTAGACTAGCTTTATAGAGACGGTTTCTCTGTCGCGTGACTTCCATGAAGATTTTGTTATCCATGTCGTAAAGTTGTAATTTGTCGTCTTCCATGACTACTTTACAACCAATTTCAGTGAATTGTCCGAGGCTCAACAAGTTGCTTTTCAGGCTTGGAATGTAGTAGACGTGTGATATAATTCTTTGCTTCTCGTCATCACATTCTATTAGAATTGAACCTTTTCCTTTAATTTCTATGTATGAACCGTCTCCAAATTTTACTTTTCCACTAACCTTCTCGTCTAGTTCCTTAAAATGCTCTCTTACTCCAGTCATATGGTTACTTGCTCCATTATCTAGGTACCATAGACTATCCATACTTGTCTCTTTATACCTTACATCTTCTTCGTGTAGTGAGATCTTTTGATATTGCCATTAGTAAGGTTGGTTCTAAGTCTTCTTCAACAAGGTTGGATTGCTCATGCTTTTTTGTCTTTAGTGGATAGTTTGGTGCTATGTGCCCTATTTTTCTACAACGGTAGCATTGTAGTTTGCTCGAATCATGGTATGATTTCCTAAAGTTGTTGTTGTTGAAGTTGTTTTTGTTGAAGTTCTTATGAGAAGTTTATCCATCTTTCTTTTCTTCTCTAAACCTATCGTGGTTGTTATTGTGCGAAAATTTATGTTTTCCACGTCCACGACCTCTAAAATTCTTCCCTCGACTATCATGTCGTGTGAACATTAATTTTTCTTGATTGTCCACTTGTCTACCCTTCTTATGCTTAATTCTTTCTTCATAGGTCTTAAGTCTTCTTATTACTTCTTCTAGGGTCATTTCATCTAAGTCCGAATATTGTTCAATGGATGCAACAATTTCAAGGAATTTGTTAGGTACAACATTGAGTAATTTTCGTACTAAGGTTGGATCCTCAAATGTGTGTCCTAAACCAGTGGCTTTATTTGCTAATGTTGTTAATTTTCCGGTAAAGGAGTCGATTGTCTCGTCTTCCTTCATGTGTAACATTTCAAAGTCGGATTTGAGTGTTTGGAGTCTTGCTTGTTGGACTCTTTGTTCGCCCATATGTCTAGTTTTCAAAGCATCCTATATTGCTTTTGCGGTTTTGTGCTTTGTTATTTGAAGCAATTGTTCTTCGGGTAGGGATTGAAAAAGGAATGCGATTGCAGTTTTATCCTTTTTATTGTCTGATTTGGTTGTCTCCGATGGTTCTATCATTTCCCACAAGCCGTTTGCTTCGAGAATGATTTGCATCCGAATTGCCCATAATGAGTAATTCATGGGTTTTAGCATAGTACATTGGAATTGGGGTGTACTGGTAGTACTTACTTCCTTTTTAGAAGTATCTCCACTTTCTTTCGTCATATCGCTAGGATATTAAAAAAAAATCTCTCTCTCTCTCTCTATATATATATATATATATGTAAAATTCTGACACTTAATGTGTCGGAGAAATTTCCTTTCTCTTTGGTGAGTACTAAAAAAAAACTATGCCTTACAGGCTATAACTAACAGAATAAAGTTTTAAAACTTTTTCCTAGAAATTTTATGTCTAAACAGGATAACCTAAGGTTAATTACTCCTTAAAAATTATTCTATATAATAAGCAGCGTAGTCGCTAGGTTATTATATCTAAGTATTTGTTTTAATAAAAAATAAGTGATAAATACTAACCTTTTTAAAGTAAGTAAAAAATGTGTTTTTTGTTTTTTTATTATATAAACAAATACCAAAACTTATATCTAAAAGTGTAAAACTTATAACTAGATATAAAAGAAATGAAAGTGGAAGGGTTAATCTTGGTTTAATAAAACCTGATGGGTTTAAAACCCGGAGTCCCTTTTGAAGTGGGTTAATAAGATAAACCCGTGTCCCTTTTTTTTGCTAAAACTTGTACTCGGTCTTCCTTTTGTGTTTATTGAAAACACACAGCGACTCCCTTTTTTTGTTTGTGTGTCGCGACCGATGGTTATCTTTCTTCTTCTTCCTCTCTATCTTCGATGGTGATTAATCCACCGTTGAGGACGGCCCTTATCCTATCTTCTAACTTACGATTGTGTTCGTAGTTTTAGTGATTCCCTTGATTTGCTTTGTGCGAAAAATTAGGGTTTCGCAATTAATTGGGGATCTTGTGCGCCTATTAATTTGGGGCTTTCTGGATAAGTGGAATCAGTGAATGATTCTAATGAGGGATTGATTCAATCGAATCTTCAAACAGGTGTGTTTGTTCCCTTTTCTCGATGATCTAATTTTCTGTCTTTTATTTGATTTTCGAATCGGTGTAAACCAATCACGAGGGTGATTGCGCCTTGGTGGCAGGAGAAGGAACCCTTCTTGTCTAAACACAATAATTATTCGAATTGAATTTGTGTTTCTGGCTGTTTTGCAAAATCTGGAAAAGTGGCGTTTTTTTATTCGAAAGTGGACAGAAAACCTGGTATATGATGATTATTGGTATAATACCAATTCGCTCTGATACCAAATGTTGGAGAAAGAACAACTATACTGGATCGATGCAATCAAAATATACCGAAACTAAAACTTGTATTAAAACAAAGTTTTTACAATAATCAAACTATTATTTTTATCATCATCTTGTTTACAAACGATTCTGGTCCTATTTATACAAAACGAACGGGTGTGATGAAACGACACAACCGTTGGTGAATAACTGCTAAACAGTTACTTAACTCTTAAACGGTTATTTAACCGCTTTTAACTACTTTCATAACTGTCAAATATGACAGCGGGTATGATTACCCATTGGGTTGGGTTTGACCCGGTTTGACCCAATACCATTTACCCAGTTAAACAACCAAGTTGACCCATTTTCCATTAAACCCGGTTGGGATATCCTAAACCTTAGGACATAAGCAAACCATGCTAATAGATTTCCAGAATCACGTCAGCAACTTCCATACGTCAATTGGAAATCATGTAGAACCCAAAAGACCACAACGTGCAAGTAGAACACGAACCTATTATCATCCAAACAACCACCATCATAGTATAAAACTAATGACGATCTGTTCAAAACCCAAGGTCCATCGCACAAAACCCCAGCCAATAACAAAACACAAACTCCATTATTAGCCTCCATTCCCACTAGTACCACAAACAAGAACCCAATCGCAGCATCACCATGACATATAGTAAAAAATACTCGATAAAACAAAACCTAAAATACTTAGGGTTTCGAGTCACAGCCGCCATCAATCAGCCAACGCCCTTTCATATCAGCAGGAACGAATACGAACGAAATAAAATCGCAGTACACACCTACAGATCCAACCATAACAAAACCATATCTGTTTTTGAAAAACAAAATCACAAAAATAGAACGTCATAACCGAAACCCTAAAAGTGACATGAAAGAACAAAACCCTAATATCAACAATCGATAACCCAATAACAAACAGTTAACAAGTAACTAATCATTATAAAGAATCGATCAAAGAGTATTAGGGTTATGTCACACAATCAGATCACAAAAAAGGTTACAGCAATACAAATATATAACCCTAATAATAGCGAAACCCTAAACATATAGGAGAGTCACCGTGAGTCGATTAGGGTTTTCCAAATGATACAAACAGCAGCCCTATCAAATAGGCTGCCGACGAACACCATAGAAGAAAAAAGAGAGAAGAGATCGACACCCAAAAACCCTAAAACAAGAAAGAAATGAAACCCTAAGGCTTAAAATCCTAATCAGATCATAAACATGATCGAATAGGGGTTAAAAGTCTGAAAGAATCGCAAAGAAGTGATAGGAAAATGTTTTAGGGTTTTTATTTGGAGGTCGGAAATCTTTTTTCTCTCCCCAAGGGGAGAGAAAACACACACACATGCTCGCACGTTTTATTATCAGGATAGACAGGTAAGCACCCTATTGCCATTATTAACCGAGTATAATAGTCATTTACTAATTTTTAAAATAGAATTTACACAGAAGTGGAAGACAAACGACAAACAAGATGCGTCGCTAGCTCTTTTTGAATTGCAAAATCAATTTTTTTTTAAATAACATTTGTGGATTTATGTGTCATAATATTACCATGCATAACTCGTTTCACTTTGCCATTATTTGTTATAGCTCTTTATCTTGGCCGTTACCCGTTAAACCAGTTATTATCACTATTTTTTTAAAACACGGTTTAAGCATTTTACCAGTAATTGTCTATAAGCATAAGAAACAAGAAATCCCAAACACTAGAGTTTGACAACAATATAGGAGCCAGCTAACTAACAACTTAGGCCCTCATTTATGTCAGTTTTAACTACAAAAAGCGAAGTCTAATGATAAATTAAATAATATTATAAAGAAACAAACAAGATAAGATCTTTTAAAGTGGTTATTCATCACATTAATTTTTTCGATCCATCCTGTTTGGGAATAAGTATTTCTAGTTATGTGTATAAAAAAAGTAATACAAATAATATAAAATTTTCGCACATACCATCTTATACGGCTCTGAGTTCGCATAATAAACCCTTAAAACAGAAAAATTGTGATAAATAGATTTTTTATTAGAAACCCTGTTCGACACCTGGTAGACCGCGGGTCTTTGAGGCGACTTCCGGGTCAACCCTGCCGGGTTTTTGTTTTCTCCTGGTTCTTCTTTTTGGCAAATACAAATTTTGAGTGCCTTTGGTTGTCATCCGTGCCACGTCCCAAACTTTAGTTTCAAAAAATGCGATTGATGTTCAGATTTTGTTGCAGGAGTTTTCCCTTTTGCGTTGACTGTTTGTCAAAGGCGTGCGGAATGACTAATATACAATCATCTTCTTCCTCACTTTGATTTTCTATTGAATTTAGAATTAATTTTAAATAAAATTCAAGAACATCAAAATCACTAACCAAGATTTTTCTTTAAAGTTTCCCTCATTTTCTAAAGATTTTTCTTTAATAAGTTGTGAGCATCATGGTCCAAAGCAGGCCCGGCCCAGTACTGGGCGAGCTGGGCGACGGCCAAAGGCATCATATTTAAAGGGGCATCAAATTTTAGATCCGTCTAGCATTAAGATAGAAAAAAATTGGAAGAGCAGAGATGAAACTTTGAAGGAAAACTTGAGAGTTGAGAGGAAGACAACGATAGAATATTGGAGAGAAAATACAAAGAGCATAAGATATCTAACGAATACCCGCGTGTTGGCAGCGGGAATTCCTAGTGGTAGAATAATTAACAATATGCATATTGGGTGTAAACATCGTAATGTAAAACGTTCCACAATAAGCGTTTATTCTTAACAAAAAATACCAAAGACTATCTGCAGAAACTACCCGTAAGAGTTAGAGTAAAGTGAGTGTATTTTGAAATATTAATCTTTACAGTCAAAATAACATTTTGTGTGTGAGATATATAAATGTTTGTGTGGATTTTATCTGGTATGCAACACGTTTACAACATTTTTTAATAATTAATTATCGATAGTAATGATTTTTAGCGGTTACACTTTTTAATAACTATTGGAGGCCGTTATAATGATGAATTAAATGGGCTGTTACAATGTTATAAATGTATTGATGGCTGAATTTATTATTCAACATTCAACATTCTTAACATTTTCAAGAAATGGTGCTAGAACCTAATCTAATGTAGTCCAGTAGGCACTAATCTCTGTTCTATAAAGATCAATCTTGTCTTTGAAAATTATGGCGCTTTTTTAACCCAAGTAAATGAGTAGCATGTAACTTAAAATAATACATTGATCATTAGAGTTGTAACTTATAACAACCCGAAATTTTGAGTCAAATTTTTGCCAAAATATTATGCTTTCACTAGGAATTTTTCGCGTTATTACAAACTATAGTTACATGAACTAATAAACCAGTTGCACACACAGCAACCACCAATATCAAATCTATGATATTATATCAGAAGTAATCTTGTCAAGCAATGTTAACTGCCAAGTATCTTAGTTACATAACTTATTAGCTACTATCAATGATCAAAAATCCAAAGCATGTATCAATACCGTGCTCACTGGTAAGTGTCCCAAAACCCTTTTTTGGATTTTACTCCTTCGCATCAACTCATATACAATCAATGAACCATGTGTGATACAGTTCCTAAAACATATTTTCAAATATGTTTCCCTCCTAATCCTCCAGTATAACCTCCTAAAGCAGCAAGGTGAAAAAGCAAATTATTGCATAACTATTTAAACTCCACATTTTCCCCCTCCATTTTTAAATCCGAAAGTACAAATTACTAAGCCAAAGGTACAAGTCTCACTAGAATTTCATTCAAACCATACTTTTCCCTCCAAAATTGATGTATAACATTTCTTACAAAAGCTAAACAGAGATTTCAAGATTGCTTACATTCGAATCCAACTACCACTTTCTTAGCTTTTGGGGACAATTCCTAATAGCAGCAGACACGAATTAACCTAGTAATAAACTCTAAATCTGTCTAAACCTTAATTCCTCTAACCTAAATCACACTATCTAAACCCTATCCAACACTAACCCTAATCGTTAGAACTAAACCAAAGACACCCCTAATCTACCGGACTTAAACAAAACAACCTTATGACATCAACCACCACATTCATCACCACAGAGCAACACCACGCCACCTCACCCTACAGCTCCACATCACCCCGTACCTCACCATGACAAACCCTCATCTGGCCCCAAGTTCTTCCTTGACTTAGTCTAACATAACCAAAAAAACTGCCGCCACCCCTTATCTTTTTAGCCTTGTGACTCTCGTGTTTCAGTAAGCAATACTATCCAGCTCCTCCCACCGCATCTAGTCTACTGAAACAAGACTCCTTACTCACTCCCCTTACAACTCCCTTAGGTACCGATGTTTTGGAACCACGATATAAACGCAAAATGCCATACAAAATGCATGATTTCTTTTAATTCAAACATAAGAACACACACACAATGCTCTCAATACCGCACACTAGCAGAAGTAGAGGACCAATGATGTTTAGGGGGAAGCCACAAAGACCAGTAGTTAAGTCAACAAGTGAATCAAGAGAAATGAAGGCCATGGAAGTCATTCAAGGCGTATGCTGCATAAACAACGCCATTTCGACCCATTCTTGTGCACACATGCTTTTGTAAGTCCAAACCTTGTTCAATCTACTCTTTATATAGCTCTTAGAACACCTAGTATCTGGTCTCTAAAGTTCCTTAACAAAAATCTTGATAAAACACGTTTTTCATTTTCACATAAAATCATAAAATCTTCTCGTTAGGTCACATTTGGGCTGTTGTAACTTTCGATTTATCTTAACAACCAAGGATTATTTTTGGATATGTTAAACTATGTCCAAGATACTCTAGAAACCTATAAAATCAGGCCCTAACTCGATTTCTAACCCATCTAATCGTTGACCTCAAAACTGTCCCCCAAAAATCTGCACAAACCCTTTTGTGCACTATTTTCAGCCACACTTTCACACCCTTAAAACTTTTGATTTCTAAACACAACTTATCAAAAAAATTTCATCTGAGATTAGGCCATCTTAGTGGCTTCAACATGCTACAAATTCATACCTTGAATCAAAGTATAGCCCTCTCAAAATCGTGACCCATGTTCGTCCTAAAACATGTATTTTCCAAAATTTCACTAAGTGTTTTCAACTTATTTAAGCTTAAACTCTTAAACCAGCTTATGGGATATTCTAATAAGCTAAATATAACTTATTTAAAAGTTTAGAAACCAACTTTAAGGATCCTAACCCATTACATGTTCAATTCGACTCTTAAAAACCCTAAAATGACCCATTCAAACCCAGTTTCCTCTACACTCATCGTGTAAGATCAAATCTCCACGTATAACCGTCTTATTTATGATCCTAAACCACTAACATCTTGTTACCTTAAGAATCCCTCGCCTAATCTTGCTAAAACTCAATTTCCATTTTCACATAAAATAACGAATTCAACGTGTAAAGCCATTGTCACGCCTTTCTAATTCGTGATCTTTTTTCACAACCCCTATCCAATTTTTGATATGTTATACGCCACCTAGGAGAACATCCAAAAACCTCAAAATATAGAACTTTAATTCGGTTTCCTACCTTGTTTCTTATTTTGTCGTACCAAATCTTTCCAACACACCTATTGTCCCAAAAAGCTTTCAAGTAGTTTTTCTAATAAGGTAGAGGGATCCTGTTTGTCTTCTCAAACTTAAAAAAAAAAACCAGGTAAAACTTTAATTTACTAAACTTAGGTTAAGGTCTAGTTTTGCCAATTTTAAAACTATAGGGGTTAAAGTATAAATTTTCAAACTATAAGGACTAAAATACAAATTTTCCAAACTTCAAGGGCTATTTTACAAGTATTTTAACCTTTTATATTTTAAATAAAAATAATTAAAATTTATTGATTATTATTTAAATCTAAACCATTTACCATTCCATTTATCGATTAAAACATTTTTAGAAATAATATCGATTACCATTCCGTTGGGTTTACGATTTAAAGTGCCCTGACTCCTCAAACGTTTATAGAATGACTTCTAAATATGATGGCCCGAACGGGGATACAATAATATCCAATTCCAAACAATACCAATATTCAAACCCTATTCTGGATATTATATCCAATCAATCTAAAACTTGAAAACCAAAGTTCTTGAATACAATCTTCCTAAAACTCTTAAAACTCGAACGTTTCTAAGAGTACCAATCTTCTAAGACTTACATATACTATATTATTCCGGGGTTGCGGTGACGGAGACACTTTTACTATTTATTTTGTAATACATCCGCGTTAAAAGTTGCATGAACGAAAGATTGAGTATGCATGTTGAAATATTATTATCATATGAGCTACCTTTTAAGGTGAAGTTCATAGCCTCGCTTTTACTTATTTACATGTTTTTTAAACCCGCGAGGGGGATACATGCTTGTTACAAACTCTTTTACATACTTATTTATCTTATAATAATGTAATTACTTTTCAAAGACTTAATAAATTCATAACCCTACATTTCAATCTTTTGAATACTTTATAAACCTGTGATACCTGATATAAAACCAGGAATGCAAGGTGTTATCTAAATTATGAAATATATCCAGATAGTATTATTCCTACAGTAGCTCCATGCATTATTTCCATAATCATGAATCATTATTTACTTGCATTGCGAGTGAATGCGGAATATTGTGAGAATAGTTCAATGGGGTGACCAGACGCCCCTTTGATAAAACCATGCATATGGTATCCAAACGCACTAATATTTGACCTAATGGTTAACCATGTGCAAATTACCTTTGTCCACAGGGACAATAATTTCCCAAGACCAATGTCACTACGGGATTTTCCGATTAACGTTATGAATTGCTTGAGCTTAGGTTACAACAAGAATGTTACCATTGTTTACCATAATAAATTTGTATTCCGGTGAATATTAACCAATTACGTAGTGTATGAACAACGTAACTCACTTCATTAAAAAATTAAACTTGCATTCAAACCATATAAATATTCAACTGATTTTCCAGGATAATCATTACAATTATTAGCCCGTATATAACAACGTAACCACTTATCTCTATGGATACTTGTATTCAACTATTAGCATTTCAAACCTACGAATTTCACTCAACCCTTTGTTTGACCCTTCTTTTATGCAATGTTTTATCCCAGGTAAATTGAGCAACTATGGCATGGATGCATAGGACTTGAAGATGGCTAAACCTTGTTATCATTCACAATTTTATGTTTCTTAGATTTTAGACCTTCTCCTTTCCACAAACCTCTGATTTAAATGAATGCATAACTATCTTTTAGAAAAACGTCTCTTTTGAGTCCGTTTTGTATGAGTGTGTAAGTGATTTCTTAAGTAATACCCCAGATAGCTTCCAGAAGTGGAAGACAAACGACAAACAAGATGCGTCGCTAGCTCTTTTTGAATTGCAAAATCAATTTTTTTTTAAATAACATTTGTGGATTTATGTGTCATAATATTACCATGCATAACTCGTTTCACTTTGCCATTATTTGTTATAGCTCTTTATCTTGGCCGTTACCCGTTAAACCAGTTATTATCACTATTTTTTTAAAACACGGTTTAAGCATTTTACCAGTAATTGTCTATAAGCATAAGAAACAAGAAATCCCAAACACTAGAGTTTGACAACAATATAGAGCCAGCTAACTAACGACTTAGGCACGTCAATTATGTCTGTTTAACTACAAAAGCGATGTCTATGAAAATTAAATAATATTATAAAGAGAAAGAACAAGATAAGATCATTTTAAAGTGGTTTCACATTATTTTTCGATCCATCCTTTGGAATAAGTATTTCTATTATGGTGTATAGAATAACGTTTACATATTATATAAAAATTCGCACATACCATCTTATACGGCTCTGAGTTCGCATATTAAACCCTTAAAACATAAAATATTGTGATAATAATTTTTTTAAAACCCTGTTCGACACCGGTTAGACCCGGCGGGTTTGAGACGACCCGGGTCAACCCTGCCGGGTTTTGGTTTTCTCTTTTCTTTTTGGGCAAATTACAAATTTTGTGCCTTTGGTTGCACTCCGAGCCACTCCCAATCTTTAGTTTCAAAAAATGCGATTGATGTTCATATTTTGCTGCAGGAGTTTTCCCTTTTGCGTTGACTGTTTGTCAAAGGCGTGCGGAATGACTAATATACAATCATCTTCTTCCTCACTTTGATTTTCTATTGAATTTATAATTAATTTTAAATAAAATTCAAGAACATCAAAATCACTAACCAAGATTTTTCTTAAGGTTTCTCATTTTTCTTAAAGATTTTTCTTTAATAAGTTGTGAGCATCATGGTCCAAAGCAGGCCCGGCCCTAGTACTGGGCGAGCTGGGCGATGGCCAAAGGCATCATATTTAAAGGGGCATCAAATTTTAGATCCATCTAGCATTAAGATAGAAAAAAAATTGGAAGAGCAGAGATGAAACTTTGAAGGAAAACTTGAGAGTTGAGAGGAAGACAATGATAGAATATTGGAGAGAAAATACAAAGAGCATAAGAGTATACTAGACAAGTACCCGCGCGTTGCAGCGGGAATTCCTAGTGGTAGATAATTAACAATATGCGATATTGTGGTAAATATTTCGTAACGTAACGTTCAAAATAAGCGTTTATCTAACAAAAATACAAAGAATATCTGCAGAAACTACCCGTAAGAGTTGAGGAGTGAAAGTGAGTGTATATTGAGAGATTATCTTTTACAGTAAAATAACATTTGTGTGTGAGATATATGAAATGGTTTGTGTGGATTTATATGGTGGACACGGTTACACATTTTTAATTACAATTATCGATAGTAATGAATTTTAGCGGTTACACTTTTTAATAACTATTGGAGGCCGTTATAATGATGAATTAAATGGGCTGTTACAATGTTATAAATGTATTGATGGCTGAATTTATAATTCAACATTCAACATTCCTACATTTTTAAGAAATTGTGCTAAACTCTATATAATGTAGTCGGGGTTGGTGCGATGCACGAATCTTGTTCTATAAAGATCAATCTTGGTCTTGAAAATTTGGCGCTTGTTTTAACCTAAGTATATAGCATTGTAACTCTAAAATAAATAGCATTGATCATTAGAGTTGTAACTTATAACAACCCGAAATTTTGAGTCAAATTTTTGCCAAAATATTATGCTTTCACTAGGAATTTTTCGCGTTATTACAAACTATTGTTACATAACTAAGTAAACAAGTTCACGCAACCACCAATATCATATCTATGATATTATATCAAAGTAATATGTCAAGCAATGTACTCAAGTATCTTATTCACATAACATATTATTACTATCAATATCATAAATCAAGCATTATAAATCCGTGCTCACTCCAAAACCCTAGTTTTGGATATTACTTCCATTCAACTCAATATACAAGTCTATGAGACATGTGTACGAGTTCCTAAACATATTTTCAAATATGTTTTCCCTCCTAAACCTCCAGTATAACCTCCTAAAGCACAAGGTGAAAGCAAATAATGCGTAACTATTTAAATTTCCACATTTTCCCTCCATTTTTAAATCCGAAAGTACAAATTACTAAGCCAAAGGTACAAGTCTCACTAGAATTTCATTCAAACCATACTTTTCCCTCCAAAATTGATGTATAACATTTCTTACAAGAATCTAAAGCACGAATTCAAGATTTCTTCATTCGAATCCAAACATACCACTTTCTTAGCTTTTGGTACAAATTCCTAATACACTACACGAATTAACCTAGTATAAACTCTAATCCTTGTCTAAACCTTAATTCATCTAACCTAAAACATCATCTAAACCCTAATCAAACACTAACCTAAACGTTAGAACTTCACCAAACACCCTAATGCTAGTCGACTAAAACCAAACACCCCTTAGACATCACCACCACATTCATCACCACAAGCAAGCACCACTCCACCTCACCCTACAGCACCCTACTCACCAGACTCCCTCATCATGGCCTCCAAGTTCTTCCTTGGCTTAGTCATACACCAAAAACGCCACCACCTCCTTTCCTTTTTTAGCCTGTCACTTTCTCTTGTTCATTAAGCAATACTCCAGCTCCTCCCACCTCATTTATCTACTGATACTAGACTCCTTACTCACCCCTACACACCCTTGGTCACCAAGTTTTGGAACCACTATATAAACGCATGCATACATGCATGATTTCTTATATTCAAACATAAAACACACACACAATTCTTTCAATACCCACACTAGCAGAAGTAGAGGAGCCAATGAGGTTTAGGGGAAGCCACAAGACAAGTAGTTAAGCCAAGAGATCAAGAGAAATGAAGCCATGAAGTCATTCTAGGCGTATGCATGCATAAACACCAATTTCGACCCATTCTTGTGCACACATGCTTTTGTAAGTCCAAACCTTGTTCAATCTACTCTTTATATAGCTCTTAGAACACCTAGTATCTGGTCTCTAAGGTTCCTTAACAAAAATTTTGATAAAACACGTTTTCCATTTTCACATAAAATCGTAAAATCTTCGCGTTAGGTCACTTTTGGGCTGTTGTAACTTTCGATTTAACTTAACAACCAAGGATGATTTTTGGAAATGTTAAACTATGTCCAAGATACTCTAGAAACCTATAAAATCAGGCCCTAACTCGATTTCTAACCCATCTAATCGTTGACCTCAAAACTGTCCCCCAAAAATCTGCACAAACCCTTTTGTGCACTATTTTCAGCCACACTTTCACACCCTTAAAACTTTTGATTTATAAACACAACTTATCAAAAATTTTGCATCTGAGATTAGGCCATCTTAGTGGCTTCAACATGCTACAAATTCATACCTTGAATCAAAGTATAGCCCTCTCAAAATCGTGACCCATGTTCGTCCCAAAACATGTATTTTCCAAAATTTCACCAAGTGTTTTCAACTTATTTAAGCTTAAACTCTTAAACCAGCTTATGGGATTTTATAATAAGCTAAATATAACTTATTTAAAAGTTTAGAAACCAAATTTAAGGATCCTAACCCATTACATGTTCAATTCGACTCTTAAAAACCCTAAAATGACCCATTCAACCCATTTTGCTCTACACTCATCCTTGTAAGATCAAATCTCTTTATAAACCTTCTTATTATGATCCTAGAACCACTAAACATCTGTTCCTTAAGAATCCTTCGCCTAATCTTGCTAAAACTCAATTTCCATTTTCACATAAAATAACGAATTCAACGTGTAAAGCCATTTTCACGCCTTTCTAATTCGTGATCTTTTTTCACAACCCCTATCCAATTTTTGATATATTATACACCACCTAGGAGACTCCAAAACCCCAAAATATTAGACCTTAATTCGATTCCTAACTTGTTCTTTTGTCGCTACCAAATCTTTCCTAACACACCTATTTTTCCAAAAATCTTTCTAAGAGTTTTTCTAAATTAAAGGTAGAGGGACTGTTTTGTCATTCCCCAAACTTATAAAAATACCCGGGGTAAAACTTGTAATTTTCTTAAACTTAAGGTTAAGGTCTAGTTTTGCCAATTTTAAAACTATAGGGGTTAAAGTATAAATTTTCAAACTATAAGGACTAAAATACAAATTTTCCAAACTTCGAGGGCTATTTTACAAGTATTTTAACCTTTTATATTTTAAATAAAAATAATTAAAATTTATTGATTATTATTTAAATCTAAACCATTTACCATTCCATTTATCGATTAAAACATTTTTAGAAATAATATCGATTACCATTCCGTTGGGTTTACGATTTAAAGTGCCCTGACTCCTCAAACGTTTATAGAATGACTTCTAAATATGATGGCCCGAACAGGGATACAATAATATCCAATTCCAAACAATACCAATATTCAAACCCTATTCTGGATACTATATCCAATCAATCTAAAACTTGAAAACCAAAGTTCTCGAATACAATCTTCCTAAAACTCTTAAGAACCAAAGTTCTAAAGTACAATCTTTTAAGACTTGACATATACTTATATTATCCGAGGTTGCGTGACGAGGAACTGTTTACTATATTTTGGTATACATCCCGGTTAAAGTTGCATAACGAAGTTGGTTACCGAACGGTGATACAATAATTCCAAAATCTCCAATCAAACTCATAACAATATTAAACTTCTTGACCAAAGTTTTAAGTTACAATCTTCCTAAGACTTGACATATTTACTCAGGTTGCGTGACGTGCCTATTTACTATCATTTTGCTATATCAACCTTCCCTGTTAAGATTGTGATAAGGTCGTCAGCTTTCATTTTGGAATATTTATTACAACTATCTATCAGGTGAAGTTCATAGCCTCGCTTTTACTTATTTACATGCTTTATAAACCCGCGAGGGGGATACATGATTAAACTATGAATTTTAAACAACATGATTATTTTACCATAAATGCAAGTGTTTTTCCAACTGTATGCTATCCAGATATATTATTGCCTAAGTAGCTTCCAGTGCCATTATTTCTATATCATGAACCATTAATTGCTTACGAGTGAGCGCGAATGTTGTGAATAGATCTATTGGGGGTGACGGCTCTCGTTTGTATACCCATTCATGGGTAACCTTGGCAAGTTACCTTTTCCATGGGGACATAGTTCCCTAACCAATGTCACTATGGTGATTTTCCCTGTTAACGTATTGGTGTCATGAGCTTAGTTGCCAAATAATTGTTACCATTTTCCTTGATAATTGTATTCGTTGCAATTATTACCAATTACGGGTGTATAACAACGTAACCCACTCACTATTAAACTTGCATTCAACCATATAATATTCAACTGTTTTCCATGATAATCATTACAATTATTACCACTTATATAACAACGTAACCTACTATCTCTTATGATAACTTGTATTCAACTATTACATTTCAAACATATGAATTTCACTCAACCTTTGTGTTGACTCTTTTTATGCATGTTTATCCCAGGTAATTGAGCAACTTATGGCATGGAGTGGCATGGACTTGAAGATGGCTAAAACTTGTTATCATTCACATTTTATGTTTCTAGATTTTGGGACCTGCCTTTGTAAAACTTTGATTTTAAATGAATGATAACGTATCTTTTAAAAACGTCTCTTTTGAGTCGTTTTCTATGATTGTGTCTGTGATTCATGAAGTAATACCCCAGATTAGCTTCCGCTGCTATATGTAAAAATGAGGGTGTTACAGAGTGGTATCAGAGCTCACGGTTATAGAGAACAAGGTTAAAACCTTAACTATAACTACTTTTCTTTTGCCATCAATGTCCTCCGTGCCAATACATTCCCTGAATTATGAAGATGCCACTACTTTTTCCAAATAGTATGTAAAAATACATAACTACTATACTATTATATAAATAACTTATGTTGTTTCCACTGGGTTGTTACAGTCATGTCTTCGTCCCCTCATTCTACTATCACTTCATCTGAGTTCGATATGGAAAATGCTTTTTCCACTATGAATATTCATAACTATACTTCGGCTTCGTCAGCTACATCGGGAAGCACTTCTTTTAACTCTTCGGAAGATTCTAGGAATGATATGATCCCACCAAAATTCTCGCTTTTCTATAATAATCCATATTTGAAGGACGTGCAAGCATTTTATGCTAAAGAATCACCTATTTCACCCCCGGATCCTATTACTTCATCAGTTGTTTTGACTTCATCTTCGATATTATCACCATCACCGTTGTTTGATCCCCAATATTTCTTTGTTCCCGAGAAATTGTTACCACTTAAGCAATAAAATTATCCTATAATTACTCATCTTCATGATCTTTTACCATCAATTTTTCATATAAACTCATCTCCATCATTTATAAACACCGGAACTTTTTCACTTATATCCCCATTTCCGTTTCCATCATTAAGAACAACATCACCAATCAAAATCAAATACACCATTATCATAACTGATCATCTCCAAATTTAACACTTATTAGGAAACTCATCCTTGAAAACCTGAGAATCCTGAAAAATCTGTCCGTTATAACTGCAGAGGTAAAACCCCAAGTTAAACAATCCTAAAAATACATTACCATATTGTGTAGTGACTCATCGAAAATATCAACTCTGACCTAGAGTGACATAAAATAGTTGCATCCTGTAAAGATACTTATTTTCGAACTTTAATCATTTTAAAATAAAGATGTATTACCTTTCGGGCTCCTTTTGACCCCAAGAACCTGCAACATCTGCCATATCCCTGAACTTAGAATAGTACAGATTGGGATCAGAGTACACAGAGAGAGCAGAATAGGACCCATAACCCACAGGTCCCACGATAATTTCGTTTATTTCCAAAAACTTGAAAACTTCCTCAAGACGATAGCTTTCACAACTTTTCATGATCTTTATATTCAAAACTCATCATCATTTGTCCATTTTATTAACTTTTTCATGTTCAATTTTGAGTTCAAATACTCACCTTATATCATTTATTGGAATGCAACGACGGGGATCATCATATTATTTCAAGGCATCAGTACGACTGACCTCTCATTATCTTTCTCATTACTTAACTTCTTACTCATCTTCATTTTGATATCATGTTTTATGCTTGGGTAGGATGATTTATAATCATCTTATTGAAATGAATTATGACGCTTCTTCATTTGAATAAGGAATTTATAAATCACCAAACTATAAATTTATAAATTCTCAGTTACAAGGATTTGGACGCTTCTCTTTGTAAGTGACAAATTATAAATAAGTAGGCTTAAGTATATGACATACGTACAAACAAGTTTCTTTCAATCGGTTTGTACAAATAATTCCTTTTCTTCATTTATTTCATTATCATTATCATTTCTATCATTTTACGAATGAATCTCTGAACTTTTCAAACTCTAGCATTTAATTAAATCTCGGGACGAGATTTCTGTAAGGGGTGAAGGATATAACAACCCGAAATTTTGAGTCAAATTTTTGCCAAAATATTATGCTTTCACTGGGAATTTTTCGCGTTATTACAAACTATTGTTACATAACTAAGTAAACA